>PYXC01000142.1:35000-37500 GCA_015244755.2 Tenualosa ilisha | reverse complement strand
TACATTCGCATACACAGACACACACAAAGACACACACATACACAGATACACACAGATACACACGCATACACAGACACAAACAGATACACATGCATACACAGACACACACAAAGACACACACATACACAGATACACACAGTTACACACGCATACACAGACACACACGCATACACAGACACACACGCATACACAGACACACACATACACACATGCATACACAGACACACACAAAGACACACACAGACACAGACACAAGCATATTACTAACCTGCTTTGAGCCATGTTATGTTTGTGTGAACGGTATATCTCTATATTTAGCCGGGGGGGTATTATTAACTCCAACAACACCTTTGTGTGTGTGTGTGTGTTTCCTCTACAGAAAGGTAACGTGAAGGCCCTTATATGCTGTGTGTATGACTATTTCTTTTCCTGATGGTGGTGTGTGTGTGTGTGTGTGTGTGTGTGTGTGTGTGTGTGTGTGTGTGTGTGTGGTGTGTGTGTGTGTGTGTGTTTTCCATGCAGAAATGTATGAAGTTTAATGTTGAGGCCCCCATCTGGCTGTCCAAGCAGCGCATCCTGTGCACTCTGAACCAGAGCCTGAAGGACGTGCTGAACTACGGCCTCTTCCAGCCTGCACACAACGGCAAGGCGGGCAAGTTCCTGGACGAGGAGCGCATGCTGAGAGACTACCCCTTCCCCTCCATCACACCTGTGCCCTACCTGGAGGTCAGACACGCACACGCACACACATGCACGTATGCACGCACGCACACACACACGCACACGCACACACGCGCACGCACACACACACACGCACACACACACACGCATGCACGCACGCACACACACACACGCACGCATGCACGTACGCACACGCACACACGCACACACACGCACACGCACGCACGCACACACACACACGCACAAACGCACACGCACGCACACACACACATGCACGTATGCACGCACGCACGCACACACACACGCACACACACACACACGCACACACACACACGCACACACATGCACGTATGCACGCACACACACACACACACGCATGCACACACACGCACGCACGCACACACACACACGCACGAACGCATGCACACACGCACGCACACACACGCGCACACACGCACGCACGCACGCACGCACTCACACACACACACACACACACACACATCCACACACACACGCACCCACACACACGCACGCACGCACGCACACACACACACACGCACACACACACACGCATGCACGCATCCACACACAAACACACGCACGCACGCACACACATCCACGCACACACGCACACACACACGCTCTTGTTCTTTCTCTCTTTTTCTCATTCTTTCTCTCTCATTCCATCTCTCTCTGTTCAGTTAGCAAGCCATCTGTTCACACCTCCTCTCACTCGTCCCTCTCTCTGTGTCAGTTGTTCTGTTCACACCTCCTCTCACTCGTCCCTCTCTCTGTGTCAGTCGTTCTGTTCACACCTCCTCTCACTCGTCCCTCTCTCTGTGTCAGTCGTTCTGTTCACACCTCCTCTTCACTCGTCCCTCTCTCTGTGTCAGTCGTTCTGTTCACACCTCCTCTCTCTCGTCCTTCTCTCTGTGTCAGTCGTTCTGTTCACCACCTCGTCTCACTTGTCCTTCTCTCTGTGTCAGTTGTTCTGTTCACACCTCGTCTCACTCGTCCTTCTCTCTGTGTCAGTCATTCTGTTCACACCTCCTCTCACTCGTCCCTCTCTCTGTGTCAGTCATTCTGTTTCTGTCTTTCCATCATTCTACTCCTCTCTCACTGTTTCAGCCTCTCTCTCCCTCTCTCTCTCTATCTCTCCCTCTGTCTCTCAACCCTTCCTCTACACTTCTCTCCTTCCCAGTTGTCCTGTGGGACACACACACACACACACCACACACACACACACACACACACACACACACACACACACACACACCTCTCTCTACTATCAAACAGTCTTCCTTCCTTGTCTAGATTTTTGTCCTCTCCTTACCCTTCTTTCCCTCTCTCTTCTTCTCTCTCTCTCCTTCTGTCTCTCTCTCTCCTTCTTCCCCTCTTTATCCCTCTCTCTTGCTGCTTCTCTCTCTTTCCTTCTCTCTGTTTCCTTCTATCTCTCTCTCTCCCTCTGTCTCTCTCTCTCTCCTTCCCCTCTCTCTCCCTCTGTCTCTCTGTTTCCTTCTGTCTTCCTCTCTCTCGTTCTATGTCTCTCTCCTTCTGACTCTCTCTCTCCCCCTCTCTCTCCTTCTCTCTCTATCCTTCTCTCTCTGTCCTTCTCTCTCTCTCTATTCATTTGAATGTCACAATAACCCTCTCAGTTGTATTCTTTTTTTCTCTCTACTCCTCTCTGTCTCTCTCTCCCTTTCCATCTCTCTCATGTCTGTCTCCCTGCTTGTTCTGCCTGTTCCACCTGTCTGTCTGTCTGACTGTCTCTCCATCTGTCAGTCTGTCTGTCTGTGTCTGTCTGAGTGTCTGTTACTGC
>PYXC01000142.1:27500-32500 GCA_015244755.2 Tenualosa ilisha | reverse complement strand
ACACACCTGATTACACTAGGCTAGGCTACACCACTGACTACACTAGGCTAGGCTACACACCTGACTACGCTAGGCTAGGCTACACACCTGACTACACTAGGCTAGGCTACACCACTGACTACACTAGGCTAGGCTACACACCTGACTACGCTAGGCTAGGCTACACACCTGACTACGCTAGGCTAGGCTACACACCTGACTACGCTAGGCTAGGCTACACACCTGATTACACTAGGCTAGGCTACACACCTGATTACACTAGGCTAGGCTACACACCTGACTATGTTAGACTAAGCTATACATTTGACAACACTGGGCTACACCTCTGACTCCAGTAGGTTAGGCAATACCACTGATTTCACTAGGATGGGCTACACATCCTACTACACTAGGCTAGGCTACACATCTAATGTGTGTCTGTTCCTTTCTGACCTATGCTTATGAGCTCTTCTCTCTCTCTCAGTTTCGCTACAAGAGACGTGTGTATACCCAGACACACCTGGACGACAAACAGCTGGCAAAACTACACACCAAGGTAGGACACACACCTTGTGTTTGCCTGAGCATGAGAAGCTTCTGCCAGTGTTCTGTGCTGTGTACCCTGGGTCTCAGAAACCTTTGCAATTTGAGATTGTGGATTGTGTGTGTGGTGTGTGTGTGTGTGTGTGTGTTTGTTTGGGAATGTGCGCTAATTGAAGCATTGTGCATCTTTATTTTATGACCACTGTGGACTTTTTGTGACCTCATTTAACTAGATTATTATTGTCATACTAGAAAGAAGCAAGACGACTCTATTTTAGCACAGGAGCCCCAACACCAAACTATTTATCAGCCTTTCACCTTTAGTGGTCAGTGTTTGGGTGACTGATTCATTTTTGACCCAGTAAAGGCTTACAGTGTTATGTTACATTTTGATTAGTGTTGCCATGTTGGCAGTAAAGCTGATCACATGACAGACACATGACAAATGAATTAATTAAAAAAAAAAGAAAATTGTACCTTAATACTGCTAACCTTAATAACCCCAGCAGTACTGACCAATCCAGTCACACCACATTTTGATAATCTCCCTACAAAGAATGCATTGCCCTGTATTATCTTGTACAGGTACGAGTCGGTGTGTGTGTGTGCTGATGCTGGACTTGGCTGTGCTCTCTTTGGCGCGGTCTGTTTGTCAGGCTCTGGGACTGAGGGCAGATTTCAGGCGAGACTCCCAAGCTGTTTGGGTTTTTGTTCAGTTTTATTTTGGTTTTCTAACCATGAGGTGATGCCAGCATCATCCTGCCAAGATCCTCAGTCATTCTTCTCCCAGTGATTAATGAATAGTGGAGGTGTTCATGCTTACCCAACAACAGAAGGTGTGTGTGTGTGTGTGTGTGTGTGTGTGTGTGTGTGTTAGATCATGAGCCATCTGAGGAAGTGAAGCACAGGTTTAATTTTTTACTTGTTTATTTATACATTTAACAAATCACGGCAACTGTTTGGAACTGTAAGCAGGTGTGTGTGTGTGTGTGTGTATTAGAGAGAAAGAGTGTGTGTGTGTGTTTGTAAGTGTATTCTGGCTTTGGGCCTTCTGTGAGATCAGTCTGTGCCTGTGTTTGGGGTCTGTGTTGAACAGAAAACTAACACGAGATATGTTTGCTTGTGGGGGTATATGTGTGTGTGTGTATGTGTGTGTGTGTGTGTGTGTGTGTGTGGGCGGGCGGGCCTGCAAATGTTTGGACAGGACTGAAATCAGGGCAAACATCTACCATAAGCAATGCTCATTTCTCCTTGTTTTATCTCAGTCTCTGTGTGTGTGAGCATGTGTGTGTATGTAAGAATGTGTGGGAGACTGTGTGTGTGTGTGAGCATGTGTGTGTATGTAAGAATGTGTGGGAGACTGTGTGTGTGTGTGAGCATGTGTGTGTATATAAGAATGTGTGGGAGACTGTGTGTGTGTGTGAGCATGTGTGTGTATGTAAGAATGTGTGGGAGACTGTGTGTGTGTGTGAGCATGTGTGTGTATGTAAGAATGTGTGGGAGACTGTGTGTGTGTGTGTGAGCATGTGTGTGTATGTAAGAATGTGTGGGAGACTGTGTGTGTGTGTGAGCATGTGTGTGTATGTACAAATGTGTGGGAGACTGTGTGTGTAAGCATGTGTGTGTATGTAAGAATGTGTGGGAGACTGTGTGTGTGAGCATGTGTGTGTATGTAAGAATGTGTGGGAGACTGTGTGTGTGAGCATGTGTGTGTATGTAAGAACGTGTGAGAGACTGAGTGTGTGAGCATGTGTGTGTATGTAAAAACGTGTGAGAAACTGAGTGTGTGAGCATGTGTGTGTATGTAAAAACGTGTGAGAGACTGAGTGTGTGAGCATGTGTGTGTATGTAAGAACGTGTGAGAGACTGTGTGTGTGAGCATGTGTGTGTATGTAAGAATGTGTGTGTCAAAGAAGGGACATAATTCCATGGAAATCAACACAACTGACTGCAGATTTTCCGCCCTGTATTATACATGTCTAAAGGGCTGGGCAGTGGTAGCGTAGCACTTAAGGAACCTGACTAGCATGCTAGTAGCCTGGAAATAGGCTTCCAGTCTTGGCCATCACCACTGCGCCCTTGAGCAAGGCATTAACCCTAAGTGGCTCTAGGGGAGACTGGCCCTGGAGTAGTTGACAGCTGTGAGCTGCTTTGGCTAAAAGCAGCCGTATGACCTTCTGTCCCATATGACCTTCTGTACTATATGACCTTCTGTCCCATATGACCTTCTGTACTATATGACCTTCTGTCCCATATGACCTTCTGTCCCATATGACCTTCTGTACTATATGACCTTCTGTCCCATATGACCTTCTGTCCCATATGACCTTCTGTCCCATGTGACCTTCTGTACTATATGACCTTCTGTCCCATATGACCTTCTGTCCCATATGACCTTCTGTCCCATGTGACCCTCTGTGTTTAGGGCGTGACTGATGTGTTGACAAACAAAAACATGGTAAAGCACATTGTGTGTCTCACCTGATGTGCAAATTCACACTGGAGTTTTGGTCATGAATGGAGATTCTCAGTAAACTTGTAAACTGTTGGTGCTGTTGTGTGTTGACTGTTTGTGTGTTTGCGCTCACATGTGTGTGTGTGTGTGTGTATGTGTGAGCACATGTGCGTATTTGTTTGTGTGTGTGTGTGTGTGTATGTGTGAGCACATGTGCATCTTTGTTTGTGTGTGTGTGTGTGTGTGTGTATGTGTGTGGGCACCAGTATTATGTGTAACACGTTTTATTAATGTAACTCCTTTTCTTTGTAATGCTACTGGAAATGCAGTAAAGTAGGAAATGCAGTAAAGTAGGAAATGTAGTTTTTCTGTTCAGTAAAGTAGGAAATGTAGTTTTTCTGTTCAGTAAAGTAGGAAATGTAGTTTTTCTGTTCAGTCCAGCGTTATGTTTCCCAGGGACATATTTGACAGTGACACACACCGCCTTCTCAGCTGCCCGCTTGTGCAGTAGTAACCTCTCATGGCAGCACGAAGAGCAGTCATGGCGAGCGAGAAGCAGTCACGGCGAGCGAGAAGCAGTCACGGCGAGCGAGAAGCAGTCACGGCGAGCGAGAAGCAGTCACGGCGAGCGAGAAGCAGTCACGGCGAGCCAGAAGCAGTCACGGCGAGCCAGAAGCAGTCACGGCGAGCGAGAAGCAGTCACGGCGAGCGAGAAGCAGTCACGGCGAGCGAGAAGCAGTCACGGCGAGCGAGAAGCAGTCACTGCGAGCGAGAAGCAGTCACGGCGAGCGAGAAGCAGTCATGGCGAGCCAGAAGCAGTCACGGCGAGCGAGAAGCAGTCATGGCGAGCTAGAAGCAGTCACGGCGAGCGAGAAGCAGTCACGGCGAGCGAGGAGCAGTCAGCGCTGACTTTTGAGGTTGAGGCAAGGACGGACTGACAATCTGTGTGTTCTGGAAAAGTCCAGAATGACTGTCTGTCCAATCCGACGGCCTTCGGCCAGGCTTCCTTATTGGCCAATCTGTCTGTAGCTCTTTAAAAACATACATCACTTAAGCCCAATCAAAGCTATGAATATGTCTACGAGATCAGTTATCAGTTGCCACTGTCATTAAAAACTAAAAACATTTCTCTATTCTCATCAAACATTTGTTCTTATTTCTGTTTTCAGTAATGTAGGATGAGCACAGGGAGCAATGAAAGGACAATAAGCACAACTCACTCTCTCTCTCATGTACCATTTCACCCCTCAGTGCAGCCTGTTTGTGTTGTTTTATTGACATAGACACTCATCTATTAAGGGAACTTGAGGTCACTGGAATACACAAATATTGGCAGCTACGCTACGCTATAGCAGGCCTGTGACTGCCTCAAAACGAGAGTGAAAACCTGTGTTGTTTTATTATGATGGTGGGCTGTGCAGCACAGCGCAACTGTCCGTCATACAGGTGTTACTGAAACTGCTTTCTTCCTTTCTCATAGGATTCTTTGGTCAAGGGATGGCGGGAAAGAAAGGGGCCTTTGAAAGAAGGAAGAGAAAAAGCAGGAGTTGGTAAAAGACATGCAGCCAGACAGAAACTCTGCTGCAGATCAGCGTTTTACAGCAGGGCTTATAGTGCGTTCATGGGATACTGGGAGTTTCTGGGAGTTCAGTGGTCAATAGGTGAATAGGGCCATAAAATAAGCCCTTAGCCTATGGATTTAGTGTTCACCTGTATGCCCATAAGTATCAATGCTGTTATTTGATATAGTTTATTGGTGGTGCTGAAGCCTGGAATAGCCCCGTGTTGTCCTGTCTAGTTTCTGTCTCTGGCATTTCTTACAGTAAAGAGCACAACAGACATGACTGTTCTGTCCTCCACAGTAGAACTCTATGTAGACCCACACATTTAGGACCAGATATGCGGTTCTGCCCAAAGTCCAACAACATGAAAGTAGCCTAAAAGTAACAGGTAACACACAAAATGACTTTCCGTAGAGGTAACTAAGTAAAAGTAACGGATAACTTATTTTAAACACACAACT
>PYXC01000142.1:10000-20000 GCA_015244755.2 Tenualosa ilisha | reverse complement strand
GAGACAGTGCAAGTTGAGTGGAAAGTTGAAATGTAGGGCCATTCATTGTCAGTGTGTGTGTGTGTGTGTGTGTGTGTGTGTGTGTGTGTGTGTGTGGTGTGCGTGTGTGTGTGTGTGGTGTGTTGTGTGTGTGTGTTGTAGGGGCCAGACAGTAGGGCATCCCATCACTTATCTCATCTTTGATCTTACAGCAGACACACTGATTAGAAGCTCCTAACTATTTCTCTTTCACTTTTTTGCCCTTCACACACACACACACACACACACACACACACACACACACACACACACACACACACTCACACTGAGAGAGAGGGGTGGGTTGGAGGGAGGTGTGGCATGAGAGAGACTGAATGAAAGCAGACTTGCTTTCTGTCTGTTACAGTAAGCCACATTCTGAGCAATCTGTGACTCACCCCATCTGTGCATGTGTTTTACAAAGCCTTTGGAAACTGTGAGTGTGTGTGTGTGTGTGTGTGTGTGAGAGAGAGAGAGAGAGAGGGAGAGCAGTCTTTTTAATCTGACACACATTAATCATAGCACATATACACACCATGTGTGTGGTGAAAATCAAGATCTGCCGTAATTAAAGGGCTAACATACCCAGACATCTTTTCAATTCAAAGGTGAGACTTCTCGTTCACACACACACACACACTCACAAACACACCTTTTGTTCTCCCACACACATACACAACACACACACCTCATTCTCCCTCACTGATATTATATTAGTTTTAGCAAGACGCTGACTGATGTCTCAGTTATTAGTCTCAATGATTAGCCATCAGGTCCACAGGCTACTCACACAACTAATCTTTAGCTTTAGCATGAGGCTAACCACTCTCATCTAGCAGATTCAATGTTAGTTTTAGCATGAGGCTAACCATTCTCATCTAGCAGATTCAATGTTAGTTTTAGCATGAGGCTAACCATCTCATCTAGCTGATTCATTGTTAGTTTTAGCATGAGGCTAACCTCTCATCTAGCTGATTCAATGTTAGTTTTAGCATGAGGCTAACCATTCTCATCTAGCAGATTCAATGTTAGTTTTAGCATGAGGCTAACCATTCTCATCTAGCTGATTCAATGTTAGTTTTAGCATGAGGCTAACCATTCTCATCTAGCTGATTCATTGTTAGTTTCAGCATGAGGCTAACCATTCTCATCTAGCTGATTCAATGTTAGTTTTAGCATGAGGCTAACCATTCTCATCTAGCTGATTCAATGTTAGTTTTAGCATGAGGCTAACCATCTCATCTAGCTGATTCAATGTTAGTTTTAGCATGAGGCTAACCATTCTCATCTAGCAGATTCAATGTTAGTTTAGCATAGGCTACCACTCATCTAGCGATTCAATGTAGTTTTAGCATGAGGCTAACCACTCTCACCTAGCTGATTCATTGTTCGTTTTAGCATGAGGCTGCTCACTTTAATCCAGCTAAAGTTACATTAGCATTAGGTTGTCTGCTTTCATCAACTCTGATTAGCCTTGGCATAAAAAGTTGCCACTTTATTCAGATAAAGTTACGTTAGCTTTAGCATGACACTGCTCACATCTGTCCAGCTGATAACCTTAACTTTAGCATGACACTGTCCAGTTTTATGAAGCTAAAGTTACATTAGCTTGACCAATAAAGAGTGATGTAAGCCTCTGACACCAGAAACTCTCTACGTAGACTACCAGTATCCCATGAACGCACCATTGAATAACATGAGCTAGCATGGTGCTGTCCAGCTACGTTAGCGTTAGCGTGAATATCACCCAGCCACTTTATTTTCTCCAGGCGTTGCATGAATGAGGGAGTCCCTGCGCTGACGGCGTGTTTGCACTCCTGTCTGTAGATGTTTTTGTGGGCAGAGCAGAGTACAGATGAATAATTTACCCCCATGTGCCCCGAGGGCAGCAGAACAAACCCATTCTCATTTAAAAGCGAGACCTGCGTTACGCTTAAAGGGTACGTTGAGACGTGTCACACTCACACACACACTGGATTCCACACACACACAAATAATGGAGCTAACCATTACAAAACAGGGCAACAACAGTAAGAACTACACACACACATACACATCACAAAGAACAATATAGCAGTGAAATCGAACAAATGATCACCACACACACAAACACACACACACACACAAATACCTTGGGCACACACAAAAGCCTGAGGAGCCACAGCATAGCCTGAGCAGACACACACACACACACACACTCACACACACATAGCAGGTTCAACCACCATACTGCCCCGTGGCCTTAGGGATGGTGTGTATGTGTGTGTGTGAGAGAGAGAGAGAGAGAAAGAGAGAGAGAGACTCTGTGTGAGTAAAGTAATAACACTGATGTTAACCACACCAGCCTCTTGCCTTAGTGGTGTGTTTTGCGTGTGTGTGTGTGTGTGTGTGTGTGTGTGTGTGTGTGTGTGTATTCATGCCTCTTTGCCTGGCTTTGCCTCTGTAGTATGTATTGCTTATGTGTGTGTGTATGTGTGTGTGTGTGTGTGTATTCGTACCTCTGTGCCTGGCTTTGCCTCTGTAGTGTGTATTGCTTGCGGTGTGTGTGTGTGTGTGTATTCGTGCCTCTGTGCTGGCTTTGCCTCTGTAGTGTGTATTGCTTGTGTGTGTGTGTGTGTGTGTGTGTGTGTGTATTCATGCCTCTGTGCCTGGCTTTGCCTCTGTAGTGTGTATTGCTTGCGTGTGTGTGTGTGTGTGTGTGTGGTATGTGGTGTGTGTGTGTATTCGTACCTCTGTGCCTGGCTTTGCCTCTGTAGTGTGTATGCTGCGTGTGTGTTGTGTGTGTGTGTATCGTGCCTCTGTGCCTGGCTTGCCTCTGTAGTGTGTATTGCTTGTGGTGTGTGTGTGTGTGTGTGTGTGTGTGTGTTGTGTGTATTCATGCCTCTGTGCCTGGCTTTGCCTCTGTAGTGTGTATGCTTGCGTGTGTGTGTGTTGTGTGTGTGTGTGTGTTCGTACCTCTGTGCCTGGCTTTGCCTCTGTAGTGTGTATTGCTTGTGTGTGTGTGTCTGTGTGTTCGTGCCTCTGTCTTGTGTTCTGCTTCTTACTGCACTGATGATGCAATGAGATCTAAGAGGAAAGTTTGTCTCTCTCTGTTCCACTGGCACTCTCTCCTGGCGTCACCGTTGGCACAGGCCTTTGAATGGTCACTGTCACATGGTATTATACTGGTGTAAAATTCTTCTTCTCACACTGCTAGTGAATGAGTGTGTGTGTGTGTGTGTGTGTGTGTGTGTGAGTAGGAGTGTGTGACAGTGACTTTGGTGATGGACATGATTATGACTGATTAATACGTTGACGGAAGCCTGAAATAGTTTCACAACAACACACACACACACACACACACACACACACACACTAGTGAGTAATCGCACCATCAGTGAAATGTGTAATGCTTTTTGGGATGATGTTCTGGCAACCATTCAGTGCCAGATATTGCACCTCACACAAACACACTCACTCACATGCACGCACACACACACACACACATACACACACACACACCTCACATTCACACTCACACACAGAAATACACTCTGGCTGTTAAGACTCTAGGTTCGTGTGTCAATCATGTCTGTCTCTTTCACAGATTTGCTAAAGCCAGTGATTTCTTGCTGTCTTCCTCTGACACACACACACACGCACACACACACACACATACATCTAAATCAATTTGTATGAAGCTCTAAAGCAATATGTGTCCTGGGCATCTTGTCCAAATCCCAGAGAGTGGAACAGCAAGAGGGTTGGATATGGGAGTCAGTGGTGTTAGATGCACCTGAGTGTGTGAGTGTGTGAGTGTGATGTGATGTGAGAGTAATAGGACCTGTGATATTAATTAGTGTTTGTTATGTCAGGGGTCAGCACCAGGAGAATGCTGGGTAATTGTGTTTGTTTATGAATGGTGTGTGTGTGTGTGCGTGTGTGTGTGTTGTGTGTGTGTGATTGATAGAGCTGCTTTCTCAGAACAGACAGAGACAGTGGCACATCCCAGCCAATGGGGAGAGAGGAGAGAGGGAAAGAGGGAGTCAGAGGTTTGAAAGGAATTTAATAAGATCTGACATCTCTTTCAAATGAGAAAGATCAAATTCAGCTCAATCTCTCTGGAATGAAAAAGAAGAGATGGTGAACTGAGATGAGATCTTACTGTGCCCTACTCTCTCTCTCTCTCTCTCTCTTTCTCTTTCTCTTTCTCGCTCTCTCTTTCTCTTTCTCTCTCTCTCTCTCTCTCTTTCTTTCTCTCTCTTTCTCACTTTCTTTCTGTATTTACTGGCTTCAACTGACTGCATGTGTTGGAGTGTGTGTGTGAGTGTGTGTGTGAGTGTGTGTGTGTGAGTATGTGAGTCTCGTACTGCAACATTGTTGTACAAGAGTGGAGACTGATCCCCTAACAGTGGAGGCAGCATCAGTCATGTGGAAACAAGGGCAGGACTCTGGTCACGCACACACACACATGCATACACGCACACACACACACACACACGGGCAGGACTCTGGTCCAAGGGCAAAGCAGGCCACCCTGGGGCAGAAGAGCACATCCAGGGCAATAGAAGTCCCCGGGGCAGGAGGAGATGCATGCAGTGGACAGTTGTAGGGCTCCTGTCTTCTCCATCCACTATTCTGGTGCGCTCAGAGGAGGCAGGAGTAGGCCCTGGGCAGTAGAATCTACCGAGGGGCAAGAGTAGACTGTGGGCAGTGGAATATACA
Organism: Tenualosa ilisha; assembly: GCA_015244755.2. Classification (NCBI taxonomy): domain Eukaryota; kingdom Metazoa; phylum Chordata; class Actinopteri; order Clupeiformes; family Clupeidae; genus Tenualosa; species Tenualosa ilisha. Next base: position 15,278 of record PYXC01000142.1, on the reverse strand, counting down.
GGGGTGAGTGTGTGAGTGTGAGTGTGTGTGTGTGTGGGGGGTGGGGGGGAGTAGGAGTAGGCCCTGGGGCAGTAGAATCTACGGGGGGTGCTGAAATCATTCCAGGGCCAGAGGATCCACAGACGACTAAAGTAGTGTGCATGGCAGGGCAGGAGAACTGCCTCAGGGTTGTGTGTGTGTGTGTGATGACCAATAAGACTAGTCTTTGTTGAATCCAGTGGACACACAAGCACCCACTGAGACACACTCCGCTGAGACACACTCCACTGAGACACACTCCGCTGAGACACACTCCACTGAGACACACTCCGCTGAGACACACTCCACTTAGACACACTCCGCTGAGACACACTCCGCTGAGACACTCCACTGAGACACTCCGCTGAGAGACACTCCGCTGCCTGGTGAAGACTGGGGATTAAGTGAGAGTGTGAAGAAGGGTAAAACATCGGCTGCTGCACAGACCATCAATCACACACACGCAGAAACACACACACACACATTTGTGCATCTTTGGATCCAGAAGAAGCAAGGCTGCAACCTGACTGACTCCACAGACGCATCATCAGTACCACTAACCTCAACCCAACCCGCTGGGTCAGAACAGAAAGCCTGGATCAGTACCACTAACCTCAACCCAACCCGCTGGTCAGAACAGAAAGCCTGGATCAGTACGACTAACCTCAACCCAACCCGCTGGGTCAGAACAGAAAGCCTGGATCAGTACTACTAACCTCAACCCAACCCGCTGGGTCAGAACAGAAAGCCTGGATCAGTACCACTAACCTCAACCCAACCCGCTGGGTCAGAACAGAAAGCCTGGATCAGTACCACTAACCTCAACCCAACCCGCTGGGTCAGAACAGAAAGCCTGGATCAGTACCACTAACCTCAACCCAACCCGCTGGGTGTGTCTCACATTCACCCATTCACACAATGTGTCTCACATTTACCCGTTCACACAGTGTGTGTCTCACATTCACCCGTTCACACAGTGTGTCCCATTCACACAGTGTGTGTCTCAAAATTCACCCGTTCACACAGTGTGTGTCTCACATTCACCCGTTCACACAGTGTGTGTCTCACATTCACCCATTCACACAGTGTGTCTCACATTCACCCGTTCACACAGTGTGTGTCTCACATTCACCCATTCACATAGACACTTTTCTGCATGTATCCACTTTGCTGTCATGTACTGGTGTTTAATGTGATGCTGTGAGACTGCACCCCCCCCCCACCACACACACACACACACACACACACACATACACACATACACACATACACACACACACACACACACACACACACACACACACACACACACACACAAGTAAGCTACACTAATTAAGGAATGGCTCTCATTTACAACTTACCCTACAGTGACTCTACCATACTTGACACACACACACACTAACACACACACACACATAAACACACACACACTAACAGACACACACACACACACACACACATACCACACCACACCACAGAGTAGCACATGACCATTACTGAATCAGCACTTCTCTTTCTCTGGCTCTCTCTCTTTTATCTGATGACTCAATACATTCCAGTCATTCTCTCTCTCTCTCTCTTTCTCTCTCTCTCTCTCTTTCTCTCTGTCACAAACACAAACACACACACATACACACACACAAACAAACACACTCACACATTTGTGTTTGTGTGTGTGTGTGTGTGTGTGTGTAGATGCAATCCAGATATAGACTGTGTGTCATTATGTGTGTGTGTGTGTGCGCGTACATGAGTGAGTACACAGATGTTTTTGTTTTTATGTGTGAGTTCATATAAGCATGTGTGTGTGTGTGTGTGTGCCCCCTGACCTGCTCAGTGATAGTGCTGTGTTTATGGTAGACAGAGGTCGTGTTCAAAAGCCTATCCAGTGCCCCTCTTTGAGACGCCCTCAGGCTAACACACACACACACACACACACACACACACACACACTGTGCCATATGTTTACTGTGCACTGATTTACAAATCAAACAGAGTGTTTTCAGTAAGCAAACAGATCATCGGCAGGCTGCTGTGGCCCCCAACTCTCCTCTCTGAAGAGATAAACATCACACACACACACACACACACACACACACAGACACACACACACACACACACAGACACACACACACGCGCTCAGAGAGATCACTCTGACTCCGGTACTGGGGCTGCTGCAGGCACAGTAATGTGACTGATGCTGTGTGATCACAGGCTTATTTAGGTGATGAGGGAGCTTACGGCTTCTGCTTGGACTTGTTCCGCAGGACAGACAGTCGTCTCCTCTCTAACAAACACACCGTTGGGCTAAATCATTTGTTTCTGTGTTTGTCCTGTAAAAACTCCTAAAAGTCATTCCCCCACTTCTTAGTAGTTTACTTTCTGTTGAGCTGATTATGTAGTGATGTGAACACACACACACACACACACACACACACACACACACACACACACACACACACACACACACACGTGGGCTCAGGCCACTTTGAGTGCTAATCCACTAAGTGGGGACAATGAGACAGTGGATTTGGCTTCCTGAAGAAAACTGTGTTTGTACTCTGGTTAAAAAAAGAAATTGAGTCTGAATTTGTGTTTGTTTAAATGTGTGTGTTTAAATGTGTGTGTTTAAATGTGTGTGTTTAAATTCATACACTATGGACTGAATATCTTTTAATGTTTGTTCTGTTTCTCTTTTTTGGTCCTTTTTCCTTAGTTCCTAGTTTCTGTGAGAGTGATGGATACTTTGTCATGCATGTATTTGACTTTGAATTTGAGCGAGAGAGAGAAACAGAGAGAAACAGAGAGAGAGAGAGAGAGAGAGAGAGACAGAGAGAGAGAGAGGTGACCTGTTCATCTCAATTGTATGCCCACTGTCTATAGTCACAAAACACAATGTGGTGGATTGAGGTGTATGACTGACAGCTGTAAAAACCAATAGTAAGCGCCTTTAAATTTAGATTGGCATGACCATTGGACAGAGGGTTATATTGTGTGAAAGTGTATGTGTGTGTGTGTGTGTGTGTGTGTGTGTGTGTGTGTGTGTATGTGTGGGGGTGGGGGGGGGTGGGGCGATGGATGTGTGGGTGGGAGGGTCCGAGCTTGATCCTGTCTCAGTGGAGCAGTGTGATTGTGACTCGTGAGCCGTGTGCGTGTGTGTGTGCGTGTGTGTGGACTTCAGGACTATCAGCATGCTGCGCTCAGAGAGAGGAACACACACCACTGCTACTGAGGTCAGCACATACACACACACACACACACACACATAAACACACACACATACGTATACTCAAACAGACATTCACACATACACTCTCTCTCACACGTACACACACATAAACACACACACACTCACACGTATACTCAAACAGACATTACACTCTCTCTCACACACACACACACACACTCACACACACACACACACTGCTCTGATGTATTTATGGAAAGACTCAAGCAATGATTAGTTAAAGGACTGCGTGTTGGCTGGCCAGTTGATGTGATGAAGATTTGCCTGGGTCACAGGTGTGTGTGTGTGTGCAAGTGTCCATTTCTTTTTGGGTCTCTTTTGGTGTGTGTGAAAGTGTCTGTGTGTGAGAGAGAGAGAGAGAAAGTGTGTATTTGAAGGCATTGTGTTGGTTGGGAGTGTTTGACATACACAAATGCAAGCATGAAAAACATACAGAATATGCATGTGTATGTATCAGAACTCTGTGTGTGTGTGTGTGTGTGGTGTGTGTGTGTGTGTGTGTGTGTGTGTGGTGGTGTGCTTGATTGTGTCCTTGTATTATCCTCGTATTTTTGAGTTATTCTAACACTCTCTCGTACACACTCTCTCGCTCTCACACACACACACACATTCTGGATGCTGTTGATGTCAGCATATGGCAGGTGGCCTAGTCACATTTTCCACAGAGAGTAAAACTGTGGTGTGTGTGTGAGAGAGGCTGCAAGAATGATAACTGATTGTATCTATTTAGTTCATGTAGATACAACACAGAATGTAATGTAAATGTGTGTGTGTGTGTGTGTGTGTGTGAGTCTATGTCAGTATTTGTTTTATAACACCCATGGGGAATGAACAGAGTTTGTGCAGATTGCTCTGATTCCTGTTTGTTGCACTGTGTTCATTTGAAAGTGTGTGTGTGTGTGTGTGTGTGTGTGCATGTGTGAGCGAATAATGTGTGCAGCTGCAGATTCGTCAGTGCATGGAGCTGAGGGATGGTTTTCCCCAGCTGTTGCCATGACAACAAGAATCCCCACCCAAAGAAGGGGATAGGCTGAAACATGGCCATGAATCAGAAGGAGTGTGTTGAGTGTTTCTGTCTCTGTGTGTGTGTGTGTCTGTATGCAAGTGTGCACGTGTGCATCTGTGGGAATGGGGAGGGTTAATGTGTGTGTGTGTGTGTGTGTGTGTGTGTGTGGGAGTGTAACAGAAGATTGTTTACCAACAAACAGATAAAAATCCGATTTGTGGAAGTGAAGATATTTACATTACATAAATCCTCTCTTCACTTTATAGTCCCAGCATATAAAAGTGAAGGTTTTAATCTGATACCACTTTACTGTGTCTGCATAGACACACACACACACACACATACACACAAATACAAACACACACACACACACACACATACACATACACATACACACAAACAAACACAAACACACACACACACAAGGAAATGATTATCCATCTTCAGTAAATGGTTCATGCTTTCATGCTGCTTCAGTTAGTCATTGAACTAAAGCTACATGCACACAAGGCCAGGATCAGGTGGGGTTATACAGAACAGAACCGATCTCCGTCCGCATCAGTGGTTATACAGAACAGAACCGATCTCCGTCTGCATCAGTGGTTTTACAGAACAGAACCGATCTCCGTCCGCATCAGTGGTTATACAGAACAGAACCGATCTCCGTCTGCATCAGTGGTTATACAGAACAGAACCGATCTCCGTCCGCATCAGTGGTTATACAGAACAGAACCGATCTCCGTCTGCATCAGTGGTTTACAGAACAGAACCGATCTCCGTCTGCATCAGTGGTTTTACAGAACAGAACCGATCTCCGTCCGCATCAGTGGTTTTACAGAACAGAACCGATCTCCGTCTGCATCAGTGGTTTTACAGAACAGAACCGATCTCCGTCCGCATCAGTGGTTTTACAGAACAGAACCGATCTCCGTCCGCATCAGTGGTTATACAGAACAGAACCGATCTCCGTCCGCATCAGTGGTTATACAGAACAGAACCGATCTCCG
>PYXC01000141.1:155000-186122 GCA_015244755.2 Tenualosa ilisha | reverse complement strand
GTGAACATGCAAGCCCCCCAGCAGGGCGCCAGGTGCCCATCCCCGACTCAGTCCTCATCCCAGCGGGCACAGATGGCAGCATGAAGCACCCCTTCCTGAGACCATCTTACTGTGTTTAGCCACTGGGTTACCATCAGTGTCTATGAGGAGGGGGAGCACTAATCCGGAGGGGTCGAAGGTCACAGACCAGACTGCAGTAGAAATAGGGACTCTTTACATATAAGTTCCATGAAAGCTGAACGTTTTGTTCTGGTGCTTCAGACTGATCTAAAGACTACAGCTGAATTTTATGTATTTAATTATAAATTATATATATATTTATTTATAACACAGAAAAAGATCCACTGTTGTCAGCTATCTTAAATCAAGGCTACATAAACAAAACACCACATGGTGTTTGTAATTAAATGCCCACAGGCATTTGTTCAGCTGATTTTGAGACAACCGATGGTCTCAAAAGCCCAATGTAGCGAGTTATCAAATTTCATTAGTCTTGAAAGTGGTGAAAGGTGAAAGTCCAAAGGTCAAAGTTGCCCCATTAATGGACAAAATGTCAATTTGTCATTTTCTCACAAATGGAGAATGCACCCCACAAGACTATTCCAGGTCCCAAAGTTAGGGGCCCTGCTCATTTGTCTAACTTTGGACATGACTCTAAGAGACTGTAAAAGAGTTAAGTTAGCTTTACTAGTTCTAAGCTGTGGACTATTGCACAAAATTGAAAAAATGGGTTTACAGCCACTGCTGTTTTCTCTGGGGGCTCACAAATATTGAAACCTTTACAAAACAAACCCATGTTTGGGTCATCAGGATTTCACAGGTATTACAGATAGCAAGCTTCTGATAGACTGCAGGTGTCACCTACACTGCACAAGAGCAGACTACAACCAGTTCTACTATACTACGCACCACCAACAGACCTCAGTAACAAAGCACAGTATACTGCACATGACCCCCTTCATCCATATTCCATGCTGCTTCCATCAGTGCGCAGATTAAGGATCCAAACATGCAAACGGACGCGCTATGGGGAATGTTTTGTCCCGTCTGCCATAGTGGTTCTGAACGCAGACAAACAGACGTTTTAATTTTTTTTTTTTTTTTTGTCACAAATGACTCGTGCTTATCAGGAAAACAAAGCGTCAAATGTAAATAGTTCATTTCATTTTTAATTTTGGCAGGAGACTTGCATAGGCCTGCAAATTAAATATGGGGTACACACATACAGTATTATGGATAACGGATAACGGGATCACACATGCACGCATATTAAATAATACACATATACATACAACGTTAGGTTAGGCTAATGGCTGCTGAGGTGTCCTGACGTGCGGAGACAAAGAACTCAAATCCATTCATTTTGTATATCAGCACCTCAGCGGCATGAAACGCTGTGCAACTTGGCGTCATATCTCATAAACGAGCTTGGAGCACAGGACAACATTTCAGTATGGCTACGGTTTGTTGATATGGCGCCGAATGACTTTATGTAAGGTTGCACGTTTTAGGCCGTTATGACTTACTGGTGAAAACAGGCTTGCTCAAGAGAATATCTAACTGATACACTGCCTATGTTTCAAACATAGGCTATAGATCCGTGTTGTGCCTTCACTGTTGTGCACAGCCTCATAGCTCTAGGCTGTGGTATACCGTGCCATCTGGTGGAGAAAAAATGGAGATTTATTTTCAGGGTGGAGGAAACTGGCACAAGCAAGTCTAGCGTTCGTCACTCTATGTTTTCACGTCTAGGTCCATTTACAACGGAAGTAGCGAACACAAAACCATTCCTAATGATTGTTCATGTTAGCGATCAAATTAATTTATGGGCCTATATTCTAATGCGACGGGAAAAAGGCGAGAAGTCGTCTTCACAGCGACCTGGCAGAGCCTACAGCAGAGGCCCACACCCCACTACTCCCAACGAGAGACAAACACTATGCCATTTCTCCACAACTTTTAATCCCCTTTTAGTGACATTTCCAACGCTATACATTTGATGGACCGCCTCAAAAGTGACCTCATTAAATTTGCGATACTCACAGACTGTTCTTGTTTTCAACGCTGCTAGAGTTCCAATACGTCCACCCAAAATGGAGGCGCCAACTTCACACCTTTCACTTTCGTTTGAGGAGCAGTCGTGACGCAGTTCCAACCTCAGGATTGGCTCAAATGTTTTTAGTGTGGATACATAGTAGACTAGTCTGGTAATAAAACTAGTGATTACATTACGCAATTAGTCAGTCGGTTTTTTTACGCAATTAGTCAGTCGGTATGGAATTGGTCGGTATTATTTTGAATTCCTGTCAAACATTATATGTAACATTAACTCAAAATGATGTAGGCCATATGTAGGTTTATGATACATTTTAATAGTCTTTCTTACTTACTTACTTACTCATTTATTTGTCATGTATACATACATATTGTGGAGATTATTATCATAAAGAAGGTGGTTTGTGTTACGGGGTCTAGTTTAGCTGGCTGCCTTTTATTATGATATGCACTGACCCCGGATGTTAGGACAGTGTGTTGTGCTTTTATTTCAATACAGACTGACATGCTCCACACACCCCTGTGTGCCTATTTAATGTAGACACTACCTACAAGAACATGGTGTCAGAAGTTAGTGAACCTACGAGTAGTTACGAACTTGTAGCCTAGGCCTACGTGTTTATAGTGCAGCAGCGACAGACCATGTCACACGGGTCGAGTGATAGCGCGCCATCGAGCGCCGCTCCACAGCAGATTCAGCAGCAGGTCGCCGGGTCAGGCATGGCTGCCAATATTCCCCCGCCGTCATCTATGAGCTTCGCAGGAGATTGGAGTGTCAACTGGGAAGTTTTCCGGGCAGAGTTTGAGGATTATTCACTGGTCACGGGTTTGTCTAGCAGACCGAAGAATGTACAAGCAGCTATGCTACGGACCGTGATGGGAAGTGAGTGCAGACACATTTATCGTCATAACTTAAATCTCACAGCTGTTCAACAAGATGATCCTGAATCCATACTGAATGCACTAGAAGGGTATTTCAAACCCGCAAAGAATGTCATTTATGAGAGATACATGTTTGGGCGTTGCAAGCAGGAAGACGGGGAAAGTATTGACACTTTTATTACGAGGCTGAGGGAGAAAGCGGCAACATGTGAGTATGGACAATTGAAGGATGAAATGATTCGCGACAAAATTGTACTGGGCATTTCAGACGAAAGCACACGACGCAGGCTGCTCAGGGAAAAGACTTTAACACTTGTAAATGCTATCGAAATGTGCCGCGCAGCAGAGCAGACGGACATTCGAATGAAAATGATTTTGTCCACACCTCACGCGGACGCTGTTCACGCCGTTGCCAAGCAACGATTCAGGCCAAACAAATCGAAACCGAGTGATTCTTCTCCCACCACAGAGACGGATATGTGCAAATACTGCGGCAACACACACCCAAGGGGCAGACAGCATTGTCCAGCATTTGGGAAGGTATGCAAATCATGTGGCACACAGAATCACTTTGCAAAGGTGTGTTTGAAGAGTAAAAGAAATGAGAAGAAGTTGCACTGTGTAGATGAAACATTTGATTCAGAGGCAAACAGTGATGCTGACATATACATGCATGAGTCAATTGGAGCAGTGCAGGCAAAAGGAAAGAAATGGTTTATCACGCTGCAAATCAATCAGAAGTCACAGCAGTGTCAGCTTGATTCAGGGGCCACTTGTGATGTAATGAGTTACAAAGACAAGATGAAGCTGGCACCTAATACAGCACTGCAGCCCAGTAATACCAGACTAAAGCTGTATTCTGGTGACCTGTTGAGTTCCATGGGCATTTTTGAAGCTGAGTGCGTAATCAAGGGCCAGACTCACCAACTGTCATTCGAAGTGGTCAAGACAAGTCAAAAGCCCTTGCTGTCAGGCTCTACATGCGAGCGCCTTGGGCTCATCAAGTTCATGATCCCTGCAGATGTGCACACAGTGGAGCACACTTACTCCGAGGCCCTTACCAAGGAACAATTGATAAGACAGTACGGGGACGTGTTTAACTCACCCGTGGAATCTGTGCCTGGGATAGTTAGATTCGAGTTGGACCCAACCGTTGCCCCTATTCAATGTGCGCCCCGCAATGTCCCTATCGCAATGAAAGCGGATGTTAAAGCCCTGCTGGACCAATACCAAGCTGATGGTCACATCACAGATGTCAGTGAACCGACCGATTGGATAAGCAATATGGTCATCGTGAAAAAGCCAGGCAAATTAAGGATTTGCTTGGATCCAAAATTCTTGAACAAAGCTCTGAAACGCTCACATTATATCATGCCCACGCTTGAGGATGTCTTATACAAGTTGCCAAAGGCCAGACTTTTCAGTTTGGTGGATGCCAAGCACGCGTTCCTACAGTGTAAGCTGGATGACGAAAGCAGCCTCATGACCACATTCTGGACCCCCTGGGGCAGGAAGCGCTGGCTGAAGCTACCTTTTGGGGTTTCTGTGGCCCCAGAGGTCTACCAGCGCAAGCAACATGAGCTCCTAGCGGGGCTGAAAGGGGTTGAACCCATCGCTGACGACATTTTAGTCGTGGGTTGTGGAGACACAGACGAAGAGGCAGAGAGAGATCATGATGTGAACCTGAAGGCTGTGATGGAGCGCTGCAGGGAGGTGAAACTGCGTCTAAGCCTCACAAAGCTGCAGTTCAAGTTGGCAGAAGTCCGCTTCCATGGACACATTCTATCAGCCACTGGGTTAAAGCCGGACCCTGAGAAAGTGAAGGCCATCGTGGACATGCCCAACCCTGAGGATGCGAAAGGTGTGCAACGTCTTGTAGGTTTTGCCAACTATCTAGCAAAGTTCATGCCACACCTATCGGCCGTCTGTGAACCACTGAGACGTTTGCTGGACAAGGACACCCCGTGGCACTGGCTCCCCAAGCACGATGCGGCAGTGTCCGAGCTAAAATCACTAGCCTCATCCATGCCAGTGTTGCGCTACTATGACGTCACTAGGCCTGTCACGGTGCAGAGTGACTCCAGCCAGAGCGGACTTGGGTGCTGCCTCATGCAGGAAGGCCAGCCTATCGCTTTCGCATCCAGAGCACTCACCGCTACAGAGAGAAATTACGCCCAAATCGAAAAGGAGTGTCTCAGTATTGTGTTTGCCTGTCAGAGGTTTCATCATTACCTGTATGGGCGTGACCTCGTCACAGTTGAGACCGACCACAAGCCTTTGATATCCATATTCAGCAAGCCTCTTCTGAGTGCTCCCAAGAGGCTCCAGAGCATGCTCTTGACATTGCAAAACTACAACTTAAGAATTGTCTACAAGCCCGGGGTGGAGATGTTTATCAGTGACACACTCAGCAGAGCAACAGCCAATTGCTCGGGCCTTGGCACGGTCTACACACGTCATGATGTCTGTTCACTGCAGCGAGTGCAGGACGATGTACAACACATCAATCAGGCGGAGTATTTGAATGTGAGTGATCAGCGACTTGAACAGATTAGGCGACACACTGATAGGGATGATGGCCTGCAGTCTCTCAAGTCTACTGTGCTTGCGGGTTGGCCAGAAGCGAAAGAAATCACACCACACTGCATCCGTGAATACTGGCCTTTCCGTGATGAGATCAGCGTGCAGAACGGCATCCTTTTCCGGGGCCAGAAGGTCATCATACCAAAGTCCATGCGTCCAGAGATGCTTACCCGCATACACTCCAGCCACATTGGTGGCGATGCCTGTTACAGACAAGCTAAAGAGACTCTTTATTGGCCCAATATGCAGGCAGAAATCAAGGACTTTGTTAGCTCATGCTCAACCTGCAATGAATACGCTCACAAACAACAGAAAGAATCCATGCTTTCACATGAGCTACCCACACGTCCATGGCAAATTGTCAGCATGGACTTGTTTACACACAGACAAAAGGACTACCTGCTCATCGTGGACCATTATTCGGATTTTTGGGAGATTGAGCTTCTTCCAGACCTGTCAGCAGACACTGTCATTAAGCGCTGCAAGTCCCAATTTGCCCGTCATGGCCATCCAGACAAAGTTATCTCGGACAATGGCCCTCAGTTTGGCTCCCTGTTCAAGCGATTTGCTATCGAGTGGGAGTTCGACCATGTGACCTCCTCACCAAGACATCCAAAAGCAAATGGGAAAGCTGAGTCAGCTGTTAAAATAGCAAAAAACCTGCTACGCAGAGCAGCAAGAGATGGGACAGACCCATGGAAGGCCATATTACACTGGAGAAATACACCTACAGAGAACATAGACAGCAGTCCTGCACAACGCCTCATGTCCAGGAGGCTCAAAACTTCCATTCCAGTGACAAACAAGCTTCTTGAACCATGTGTGATATTGGGCGTCACAGAGAAGTTGCGTCACCGCCGACAAATTGCAAAGCACTTTTATGACCGCACCGCGAGGGATTTACCTGAGCTGGAGATTGGTGAGGTGATTAGAATGAAGCCCATGCAAGGTGATGCATCTGGTCGCTGGAGACTCGGAACCTGTCTCCGACAGGTTGCACCACGCTCCTATTTGGTGGATGTTGACGGCACTCTGTTCCGGCGCAATAGAGTGGATCTGCGAGTGGCAGAGCCCACAGCTTCACCAGCTGTAGATATCAACGAGCCCCCACTTACAACTGCACCTGAAGAGTACTTCCCAGAGCCCCAAACACCAGGGGTTGTGTCAAGCCCTGTCGGACCTGGGCCTGTTGCTGTCAGACCTGGGCCTGTTGCTTCCCCAGGACCTGGGCAGCAGCTATCTCCACACACAGGCACTTACACTAGAGCCGGGAGGCTGTCACAGCCGCCAAAGAGACTCAACATGTGAACTGTTTGTTCGGGCAAAAGCAAAAAAAAAAAAAAAAAAAAGAGAAAAAATGAGATGACACATGAATGTAGCAATATGTCTTGTTTGTTGCAGCTCTGATCACATAATGGTAAATGTTAATGACTCAGGTGAACAGATTTGTTTTTAGGGATTTACTCAGGACAACTTCTAGCTGCACTAAGTTCAGATGTTTATTTGTGCATTGAGATCTTCTTGTTTTGTAAAGGAGGATGTTACGGGGTCTAGTTTAGCTGGCTGCCTTTTATTATGATATGCACTGACCCCGGATGTTAGGACAGTGTGTTGTGCTTTTATTTCAATACAGACTGACATGCTCCACACACCCCTGTGTGCCTATTTAATGTAGACACTACCTACAAGAACAGTTTGCTTTAGTATATACAATATTAACTTGAGAGTATAATGCTTATGTCGGGAATTTTGTAGAAACAAGTAATATATGTATGTGTGTATACAGAAAGAGGATAGAGCATGCAGCAGAGTGTTGTGCTATAAAAAGAAAGTGTAAATGCCAGCAAGAGAGCTGTGTGCAGACTAGTAGGCTCCTCTCTGAGAACTGTGTTGAAACCATGTTTAGAGCCTCATCGTAAAAGGACAGAGACTGAGACCTTGTGTAGGATTGGCTCAGTGCCAGCTACATCATCTACTAGCAGGAGTACTTAAGATAGATAGATAAGGTGTAAGGTCAGAATGGTTAGAAAGATCAGAGTGGTTAGAATGGTTGAGGATTACCACTGTTATAACCATTCTCTCGGTGAACGCAATAAAGACTTGGTTGAACAAGACAAACTTCTCTGCTTTTTGGGTTTTTCCAAGAAACTTCTCCACACTTATACTAACATATAGAAGAAAAAGTATATGGGAAAAAGATTGTTTGAAGACGATTCAATAGCGGCCTATGAGGCCCGAACAGACAGCAGCATAGAAGCAGAGAGGGGAGGGGGTGGCCAATTAGTAGGAGCACGTTTGAACAATGGATGCTTGAGTGTACTGCTGGCAATAGGAAATGAGAGGTGGAGAAGCTCAATTCATGGGGAGGTCATATAGAAGCCAGAATACGTTCAGGCCATAAGTACAGATAGCGAAGGGTTTGCCATATACAATGATGCCTATTGAATGGCCGCCCCGAGGTGATGAGTATGTGGTGAGGGTTACTGCTGTGAAAGGACACCGTTTTGTAAAACAGGCAGTAAACTGCAGGAAGAGAGTCATGTGGGCAACACATGGTTAAGTAAAACATAGGCAGAATTGAGGAGGTACACAAAGAACCCACCCATAAGGAATAGGATGCAGCCATTTTTTAATAATCAAATAGCAAACAGAATCCACCAATATGAGCTAGGCCCGAAGCTTCCTAATTAGTAAACAAGAGCCCGTGACACAGGCAAAGTAGGTGGAGTCAGTGTATGTTAAAAAGTGTACTTTGCTGGTATTGTGAATAAAGTCTTTGTCAACAGCTTTACTCCAACAGTGAGTTTTCTGGTTTGGTCCAAGTGTACTGGGTGGGCTAGAACACTGATTGTTGGGGTTTGCAAACATTGAGGTGGTTTTCCACAACAACACATATATATATATATATATATATATATATATATATACATACATACATACATATATATATACATATATATATGTATGTACGTATATATATATATATATATTTATTTATTTGTTTGTTTGTTTGTTTGTTTGGTGTAGGGTGTCTGAACTTGGCCTATACATAATATCACTTGCACCCACAGTATATCTTCATTTTACATTTAGGCTGAAACATTGAGACATCCTCGGGCTATGTCCATTTATACTCTTTGTGTGTCTGATATGGAATTTGGACATAAACATGGCCACTGTGTGTTTGAGTTGTCTAGTCGACTGGTTCCCAGACACTGGGCTAAGACTAACAGGTGGGCCACCAGAGATTAAACATGAGTCAAAAACATTTGAGAGATATACTCGCCTAGTCGGTAGGTTGCCAGGCCTTTAAGCCTCAACTAGTTAATTCATCTCGAAGTTTTTTTTTTTAAGATTTAAATCAGTGGTATGCTTCATGTTATTCTGTTTCATGTTATTCTGTTTTAGAATAGATCGCTGTTGATAGCAATTATTAATTTCTGAAATGTGTCTAGAGATGTTAAGAAAAAATCCTCACCTTCACGCTAAAGATTTACAAGAAAAGCAATAATTTCAACAGCACAATAGAATCACACACTTAGCATTCTGCTAAGCGGTTGCATTAGCCTTATGTGTTTAGTTAGGAGTAAGACCAAAACCACTTGCAGGCAATAACACAGTAAAATGGTTTCAATGAGTTTGTGTCAGGATCTTGCAGTATTTTCCCATATTGACCAGCGGACAATACATCTTCCTGTCCCTTACTTAACTGAATGAGTAACATGCAGAATTATGTGTGATTGTACTTCAGGTCAAAGGTCAAATCTACACCAGTCAAAATAAGCTTCCAATGGATGCAGCAGAGAAAAGACCAGGTTGTCATAGAAACACTGACACCCACTGTTTTTCACCCACTGACATTTCAAAAGAAATGTGTGCTATGTGAAATCAGATGTCAGAGTCCTCACTATACCTGTAAGCTATCAAACTGGAACCCTTGGAAGACTTGTCATTTTTGTCATCAAATTGAAGATGCAGACATACTGAGTTGTGAGAGCCTTACTACATTCATTAACGTTATTAAGGAAACTCTGTATGTTAATGACTTAACACTGGAGTCAACCAAAACTCTATATGTTAATGACTTAACACTGGAGTCAACCAAAGGTCTTTTTTTGGTTTTCTTTTGTCTGTCCAGTAAAGTTGGTGAACCCAAAACATTTTGATATGTTTCTGATCCACTAGGTGGCAGTATGACATTATGGATATCAGAGCTGTGTGCGTGTGTTTGTGTCATATGCAGCCTAATAAATAAATGGATGACCATTCAAAATCATAAATAAAATACACACAAATACACATGTTCCTAATGCAGGTAGAAGTCCAATGGAGAGTTCTACTGACAGACTACCAAAATACCCATGAGTCTACAGTAAGAGAAGTCACACAAAATAGATCCACAAATGGCCATAAAATCACACAAAAATAAAAGTCAATCTTCATCACAAGCATTCATTTATGACTATAAAATTAAAACCTGTTACAGAACCATCAGAGGTATTTCAGCTATTGCCTACATCAGACAGTGAGAATCACTTGGATGATGGTCATGAAATCTGAAACACAAAGTTTAATAGCATTTAGGAGGAGAAATAAAAAAGACAACCACTGTTGCCTACACCAGGCAGTATACCTTTCAGTCTGATAACCCACACTGTTGCCTACACCAGGCAGTATACCTTTCAGTCTGATAACCCACACTGTTGCCTACACCAGGCAGTGTAACTTTCAGTCTGATAACCCACACTGTTGCCTACACCAGGCAGTATACCTTTCAGTCTGATAACCCACACTGTTGCCTACACCAGGCAGTATACCTTTCAGTCTGATAACCCAGAACTTGGGTGACGGGTCATGTGATTCTGAGAGACAAAGCCTCATAACACTTAGCTGAAAATAAAAACAACAAAGTAATACACACCAATAGTTTAGATTGCCGTGACAACAACAGAGGCTGTTCCAGGCACCGTTCTTTGTTGGAACATAAATTTGATAACAAAGAGTTCAGGTACGGATGGTCTATAAACGGTTTAAACATCAATTTGGCCAACGGGAGAAATTTTGATAATATCAGCCAACCGTGATGGCGCAGCTTGGATCGAAAGTGAAGTTAGTGAAGCTGACTGACATTTAGCAGACACTTTTATCCAGTGACACAGACTCGCAATTTGGGGCTCAGGAATCAAACCCAGGGTTGCACAATTGTTGAGTTGTGTAACTGCTGGCCCACCGTGCCCACAATTTATTTTTCTCTTTTTGGTTTAGCCTATAGGGGGGTCATTCCGTGTCAAATGTACCAATGGCTCCCACTCAACCCCCACAGAATTGGCTGATTCTCAGGTATTATGTGCCCACACATCTCTGGGGTGCAAAATTATACAGTATCTCAAATATTTCTGTGAAAACTATGCCTTAGAATGAACCCACCCCCTCTTCCAAAAAGTGTCTGCGAGCATTTCCGGCAACTTCAGACATCACCAAAACACTTTGAGATTTAAGCACAGGCTTTTGCACGCAAATAATCCAGGTACTAAACTGTGTCTGCAACCTATCAGAAGCTTGCCATCTGTCACACTGGTGAAATCCTGATGCCTTGAACATGGGTTTGTTTTGTAAAGGTTTCAATATGTATTAACCCCCTGGGAAAAGAGTGTTGGCTGTAAAGACAATTTTTCAATTTTGTGCAATAGTCCACCAGTCTCTAGACAGCTTAGAACTGGTAAAGCTAACTCTTTTACAGTCTCAGGGTCATGGGTCATGTCCGAAGTAAAAGTCATGTTGGGCCCTGAAATGGTCATGTGGGGTAGGCGCACAATGTAATATAGTAGAGATAAAGTATTGCTCTAACTTATCAAAAAAACAGAATCACAAAATTCTCCATTTCTGAGAAACCTTACACTTTTTATTGGCATTTTGCCATAGATGACATTTTGCTCATCAACTTTGACCTTTGAATTTTCACCTTTAACCCACTTCCAAGAATAATGAAATTTGACACCTTGCTACATTGGGTTTTCAAGAGTAATTCATGAAACGCTCAGCTTATCATCTGTTTTGTGAGATCATGAGTCAATCGTTGAAATGTGATGGTGATTGTTCAAAAGTCGCGTGTGGACATTTGTTTACATACACCATGTGATGTTTTGTTAATGCCTATGTTCGCACCCTTCACCAAAATCAGTCAACTGTTAAGTTTAACAGCCTAAACAAAATGGCGAACAACAAAGCTCATTTAACATCACAGTACTCTCTGACAAACACTTAACACTGTTAAGTGTTTTTATCAAGTAATAAGATGCAATTAATTGAATTGTTTAGATGAATTAGGCCTATTCACAAATACAGTACTGTCAATCAAATAATATTCAAAGTAGATGAAAATATGCATCCAAGCTTAGGTTCTTGGTTTTAAAATCAGGCCCAAATAAATTTCTAACTGAATAGACCTGTCCTGCACTGCTGCAGGTTCCAGAACAGTTTAATGTTAGTCATTTCTACACCAAAACAGGCCTGATTTAGCAGTACTGACATAATGAAAAGCAATGCAAACAAGAGACTGAACTGAACGTTGGAATGGCGGAAATGTTTTCATGTTCCATATTTAGATAGATGTTTAGATTGATGCAGCAGATTCGATTACGGCGGGCCACCATAGTCTCGAGCTCATTTTATATTCTAGTGTTAGCTATTTGAATTCCATTTTCATAAAATCAACACTTCTGTTTTTTCCCATCACGCACTTTCTGATGGTTCCTGAGATAAGAGCTACGACTGAAACGCTTCCCGCAAATGGTGCACAGATAGGGCCTTTCTCCAGTATGTGTACGCTGATGGCCAGTGAGAACAGACCTACACCTGAAACTCTTCCCACATGTGGTGCATTGAAATGGCTTTTCTCCAGTGTGGATCCTCTGGTGTTCCTGCAGATTGCCGAGTTGTGCAAAGCCCTTTCCACAGTCGGGGCACTGGTATGGTTTCTGTCCCGTATGCGTGTTCAGATGGGCAGTGAGTCCTGAGTCCTTCCTGAATCCCTTCCCACATATAGTGCACCGATACGGCTTTTCCCCAGTATGGATCCTCTGGTGGATCTGCAGATGATCGGACCTACTGAAGGCTTTTCCGCACTCGGAACACTGATGGGGCTTTTCTCCAGTATGTGAGAACTGATGGACGGTGAGTTTGTAACTATTCCGGAAACTCTTTCCACATCTACTGCACTGATAAGCATAATTACAGGCCTTCTTAAGAGACTTTTCACCACTATGGGCGATCAGATGGTTTTTCAGCTGCTGGCTGTACCTGAAACTTTTCCCACACTTGGAGCAGTCATATGGCTTTTCCCCCGTGTGGATCCTGAAGTGGATCTGCAGTGTAACCTTCTCCATAAAGGCCTTTCCACACTTGGAGCACTCATATGGCCTCTCTCCAGTGTGGATCCTCTGGTGTCTCTTCAGCGACACCTTGGCCTTATAACACTTGCCACATGTGCTGCACTCATAGGGCCTTTCTTCAGATGGGGTCTCCTTTTGCACCAGTTTGCCATGTTGCTCTCTTGTCTTCCTTCTATTGCTTGACAGGGTCTCTTCTACGCCTCCTGTAAGATAATAACAAAGCATATGTTATATTATCAAAAGTGGTAGATGGATTTCTACAAATTCAAAGACATTCTGTTCTGTAGGTTCTTAAACCCAGTTTTAAATAACTACATTTTCAGCAGTCACAATTTTGCCCAGTTCTCACGAAATTGCCACACATTCCTCAAAGTTTGCTTATAGGCATTTCAAAATTCCAAAGTGTTCGCTGCCACATGAAAACCACCATACAGGATGTGAGGTCATATCTGTGAGGTCATAGACTCGTGACCTCGAGTCTAAATTGACACCAAACAGGAAGTGAGTTCATATCTCAGGAATGCTTTGACGTACCAACTTCAAATTTGGGACATGGACATGGGTCTACATCCTAGTAGGGCTCAATAGATAAGGGGCTCTATAACATTGCTGCTTGACCCGCACATTGCTGCTTGACCCGCACATTGCTGCTTGACCCGCACATTGACGACTGATATGGCCCAATACAAATGTCTCAATATTCACTTTGGTCAGACATTCACCTTCAAAAAGAAGGTCTGGACTGCAAAGACAAAGCCAGGAGATGGCATTTAGCATATCACACTTTCATACTGGAACAATGTGGAAAACTGACATTAGTAGCTTCAAAAAATAAGTAAAATATGGACACAGCCTTACCCTATGGTCACATGTACCGGCGACTAAGAGATTTGAGCAGACAACATTTGTGGCCGAGGAGGAGTTGCTAGCTCTTAAACAGGCAGTGATGCATTGGTAATTGGTTGCTAACTTGCTAACACCGGTAGGTGGCTGGTAGATACATCTTATATCACCACAGACGTATTTTCTGGTAACAAATGTTTTCAGATTTAACAGTCAACATTTCTCATCCCATTTTACAAAATACCAAATCATAAATCCCAGACATTTTAGCTTAAATCAGGACCTCTTCACACATGCCTTCACTCAAACTGGCCATTATGAAAAAATCACCTGGATTTGTCACCCAATATTTAATATTTGCATAAAATAGACAGCTTTTCTATTTTTTCCCCACCCACCTGGCAACGTGAGGCAAAATCGCCTCCACTTGCCGCCCGTCGCTGGCTGTCATTGAAAATGAATGGCAGATCATCACCACGCATCTGGGTCATTCCGTGCCAAATCAACAAATTTCAGAAAAAAATGACGCCTCTGTGTTTTTGTCACCCGTGTGACCAAGGGGTCAGAAAGGCAAGCAAAATTCAAAGCCATTGACTAAAATTCAGTGGATTTCCGTCATGCTTTCAATAGAACTTACTTGAAGGAGAGGAATCATCACTACCATGTTCTCCTAAATTATATTCCTCCTCCTCTTTAACTTCTGTTGCTGAGAAGTTTTCTTCTTGGAAAACAGAGGTTGATGATGCAGGCATTTCTGTCTTACAATCATGTTCCAGTCCAGGTTTTTCTTCCACTTCCTGCGTGGCAGACAGATATTCTTGTAAGAAATCATCAAACTCTTCTTCTTTAATCTCTCTCTTGACTGGCAAAGGCAGAGGTGCTCGTTCATCAAATTCTTCTTCTTTTATTTCTCTCTTGACTTGCAGAGCTGTTGATTCAGCAAGTCCTGACATTGCATCCTCCATTACAGCTCTGTTTTGAAAAACATATCCAGTCAAACTTTATTTCAATTGAATGGCAATATAGCATGTTAACATGTGCAGACCAATAACTGTACAGTAATACTTTTAATTTACAGGGGCCAGCCATGCATGCCATGTCCTGAGTGCCAACAAGAATGTGTCGGCCCACTAAACTGACCTGATGTTGAACAGCCACAATGAAATAGTCCTTATGTCGTCCTGGTTGTCAGTGCTAAGTACTCTGACATGATCATGTTCTGTTCACATTTAGGCTATCTTAAATTTGTTCATAAAGATTCCCTATGAGTCTAAAGGCAATGCTAATTCATCTTTATGGGCATCTATTTCATCTAATGTTCTCGCGTAATGCCTGGGAGCCTGCAAGTACACTATAGATACATGCAAACAAAAGCCTCTATTCGTGTAATCAGAGGAGACCTGGCATATGACTCCCTCAACTATTTCGGGACATAGTTTTAAGACATCACTGTAATCTGTACAAAAATGTGGGCTGGTCATCTTTGCTTTACAGGAGGGAAAGCAGAATTAACTTTTCATCTTACCTTACTTCTGAAGTTGAGCTTTTAAGTTGTTAAATTAAGTTGAGTCTTATCTCCCTAAATCCCCCCGCATCAGAACAGGATTGGGAAAATTGGATTTCAACATTTTTTCACCCCATAAATGTTGTTTTAACTAATGCTGAGTCTACAGTTGAATGAATGACTAGAATTTAAGGACGCGTGACAACGATAGGCGCATAACTTAGGAAGTATTGACAGCTTGCGTCAGTCGCGAAAGCACGGTGCGGCAGTGTATGATAGTCTACGGGTCAAAATTATATTTTATTATTATAATATATTTCCACTAAGGTCACAGTGAAGCGCAGTGGTCCCCCAACCTTTACGCTGTCTAGCGTAGCCCGACACACTCTGGTCCTACCGAGTCCCTTGTATAAGCGGAGGTCGGTGCAACGACTCCAGAAGATTACCAGTGGGCGACCGGCGGTGACTAAGCTAGGTCTCGCTGTTGCAAAAGGACTACTCCCGATCTCAAAACCATCTCTGCAATTTAGAAAAGGCGCTTCCTAATCTGGAATTCATAAAGTTAGAGTGAAGAGTAAACATTGTAACTCGTACGCTACGTTTGACTTACCACAAAAGTAGCCTAGTTTAATAACTCTTGCAAGGAAAAGAATGGGTACCGTACTATCTATACAGCCTACAGCATAGGGGAAAAACATACCTGAAATAGATCCCTTATCGTTGTCGATCTGCCTGCAGGAGGTCCATCACAGGCAAGACCATAGATAACAAACTTTCTTCTTCTGGTTTTCTGGCGTATGACGGCCAGTTTATACGGAGAATTACCGCCACCAACTGGACTGGAATTTGAATCAGTATTGTAAGTGTGTAGATTTTACACTGCCCGGTATAAAACACTGAAATAGTTAACAGTTGCAAACATTTATTTCAAATTGAGGTGTACTGAAATAAATGACACCTTTTGATGAGTTAACATAATTAGCCTACAGTTAAGATAACTTTTTTTTTAATTAATCAGCCTAACTTATGACCATCCCAACACAGGTAGAGCCAGTACAAGGAGCCAGGTAAAAAAAGCATGCTAACACAACCTCAAACAAGAATGTTTAGTTCAGCCCAGAGGTTGGTCTGGCTGTGTCTGCGCTGAGTTTTTTTTTATTCCGCAAGGTAGTACCATATGTTTGTTTGTTTGTTTTTTCAGTGTACATGGCTGTTTAATTTCCAACTGGCTACCGAGACACTTGTCCTGATCAGGGATTTTTTAATCAGTACCATATGGAATAGCCTACAGTGACAGTCGGACGAGATTGTCCGTGATCATGTTGTGTGCATTAGCCTAAGACGTGTTTGAGTTCAGTAATGTGGTTGAAAGGTGTTTTGTTATTTAAAATTTAATCTCATTTATTTGTATATGCGTAGGTAGTTCATTTCAACAGTCATATTACGCTATCAAATAGGACTCCGACTGAAGGTAGTTCATTTCAACAGTCATATTACGCTATCAAATAGGACTCCGACTGAGGGTAGTTCATTTCAACAGTCATATTACACTATCAAATAGGACTCCGACTAAAGGTAGCTCATTTCGACAGGCCTATGTCTTCTATCAAATAAGGCTCCACTAAAGTAGCACATCTGACAAGCAATTGAGCATCAAATAATGCTCCACTGTACAATCACATTATTTATTCATTTATATGAATATGTGTGGAGGTAGCAAATCTTGACAGATATATATCTTCATCCAAATGATGCATCCACTAGAAGTAGTATAACTCAAGTTTGTGATATAGGGGACATTGAAGATGGGACAAATTCATGCAATTCAATTGTATTTATAGAGCGCCAATAACAATGGACTTGTCTCTTAGTCATGATGGATGAGGACAGAAAAAGGGACAACAGAAGAAACATAACAAATATTTATTTAAAAAATATATACACTCGATCCAGGGAGGGAATTTATCCCATCTGTGATGCGTCTAGGAGGGCACATGCAACTTCCAATCGAGCCCTTTACATCTCTTCAAGGTGTGTCTTCAGGGTGTGTCTTCAAGGTGTGTCTTCAGGGTGTGTCTTCAGGTTCAACTCTTCCTCCTTTTCTTCCTCGCTTGCTCATATCGAACAGAAGTACCTCTTGCCCAGCACAGTAGACTATGTCCTTGGACGTCTTTAAAACTCGCTTTTCATAGGCCTGTCTCTGTTTTCTTGAGTCTTGGAGATGTTTTCTTCTGCTGTTGTTTTCACAGTCTCCATTGATGCCTGCTTCTTTTCCAAGTAAGCGCAGTAAGCAATGGTGTGGAAAGCTGAGGTAAAAAAACACATACTGTATTATCCAATATAACTGCAGATAAACACAGCATTACAATTTTCTCTACAGTCTTAAAATACAAAAATACACTCACCGGCATGTCAATGGGAATTTCAGAGGGGAATACTGCCTCCCTCCCATACATCAACAAAAGAGGGGAGTGTTTTGTCGTGGTGTGGACCTTTGATCTTAGTGCAGATAATGCTGCATCTAAAAACGCATCCCAGTTGTTCTGCTGCTGGTCATTCACCAATTTTGTAAGAGCCCTAAAAAGTACAAATATAAAATAAAATTTAAAAACATTAAATTAAGTCTAGAACTCTGCAAAATAGTTTGAGTGCATGCAAGTGTTAAATGAATTGTGGACACACAGTTGTGTGTGTTAAACAGAAGGGCGTGCTTACAAGGCAATATGTGGAGTGTGTGTGTGTGTGTGATGTTGGGGGTGGTGTGGAATATAGAGAAGTACACATGTGTAGATATGGGGATGGAAATAAACAACTTGCTGTTTTATGTTGTCATTGGTTTTGGGTGGTGGTAGCGTAGTGGTTAAGGAACCTGGCTAGCGTGTAAGTAGCCTGAGAAGTTGTGGGTTCGAATCCCGGCTGCCACCGTTGTGCCCTTGAGCAAGGCACTTAACCCTAAGTTGCTCTAGGGGAGACTGGCCCTGAACAATTGATAGTTGATGAGTTGTAAGTCGCTTTGGATAAAAGCGTCTGCTAAATGTAAATGTAAATGTTTTCTCATCCAGTCCATGTGGCTGGTATGCAGCCGTGACTCTCCTTTCAATTACCAGGAGGGCCCAGAGGTTGTTGTTGCCCTACAGATGCGTAAATAGAGTAGAGGTGCCTCTGGCCCTGGCCTGGAGACAAAGGGGTGTGAATACAATCTCTTATCTAATATACGTCTGGAACAGTACCTTCTGTTACTAAGCCACTTAACTAGGGAAAGTCAAAACTGGGTGTTGGGATAACACTTTGAGTTTTAATCTTAAAATGCAGTCTCACTCCATCACAGCATCTCTTACAGCTATTACTCAAGAACCTGAAGACCACACGTTGTATCTTTTGAGTTGGTAACCTTATCTGGGGCGGTGGCTGTGGTGTGATGGCCATCACCAGTAACAAAAAAAGTTGTCATAGACCAAAAGGTCGCCAGGCTTGACTGCATTATAATTTTAGTACATTTACATGAGTCCAAATGTCATTAAACATTATATGTGAATGGAGTTTAATGAAGAGGGCTACTTTTACTCACC
Source organism: Tenualosa ilisha (assembly GCA_015244755.2). Lineage (NCBI taxonomy): Eukaryota > Metazoa > Chordata > Actinopteri > Clupeiformes > Clupeidae > Tenualosa > Tenualosa ilisha. Next base: position 167,295 of record PYXC01000141.1, on the reverse strand, counting down.
AATGCAAAGAATAATTAATGCATCTTTTAAACAAGGGAATCTCAATTTTTTTTTTGCTTACACTACAATAGCACTCTATACATTTACCTTTATGCTTTGCAATGGCTGTGAAGCGGCCAAAGATCTTCCAGTCCTCCGGCATCTGTCACATTCTGAGACCTTTAAGAAAATTGTCATGATAAACAAATTATTAAGGTCTAATCTAATTGGCTGAACAAAACAAGTCTTTGACATATTACAGAAATAAATCACATCACACACATACCCATCTGTCAATATCCACTGACACAGTAAAATCTGGAGCATATCGCTGCCAATTCGTCTCCCAATTGGTGATCAATGGAATTCAGGAAACAGTGATCTGGCTTCGTCCCTTGTTTGGATCACTCTTCTAATATCTGCGTAGAGGAGCTGTCCATCTGCAGTGAACAATCACAAGGTGATAAACACCAAATTTTCCGAGACATGAATATATTTGAACACACCTTTGCCTACTTACCCTTTACTGTAAACTTTTCAGAATATCTCTTTAAGCTCGACTTCTGAGACTTACTAGAATATTTTGCTTTCACAAATGTAAAAAACCTTGATCTCAACTGTCACTTTATGTAGCAACCAACAATTACAGCCCAGTGACACCATTAGTCACCCATAACTCACTGGGTTGCAGAAACTCACAACCTTTCTCTGAGATTAGACACAATGAAAGCCTGAGAGAGAGAGAGAAAGAGAGAGAGAGAGAGAAAGAGAAAGAGAGAGAGAGAAAGAGAGAGAGGTTTTCCAAGAATTACAGTAACTCTTCAGCATAGTACAGGCTCATATATGTAAGAATTTGTTTCAGTGGTTTCAGGACACCAGCCTTAAAATGTCTGCAGTTTGCAGTGGGAACTGGACAGTCCTTTAGGGAGAAGCCGAATTCCAGAGTCTCCCAGGTCATTTTCACTCAGGCCCAGCTCACTAACTCCCTCAGGCCCAGCTCACTAACTCCCTCAGGCCCAGCTCACTAACTCACAGCACTCAGGCTGACAACCCTGCTTTTCCACACTCTTATCATGTCTCTGTGGATGGAGATACATTGTTCATTGAGCAGGTCTAGTCGTAGCAGCAGTGATCATATGCTGTCATGCAGTACTTCCCAAGGCAATGGGAATCAGGGGTTTGGTGACTGTAGAGCTGAATATGGAAAAACAAGAAGGAACACATAACAAAACTGGCCTTGCTGTTCTGAAGCGTCTCACTGCTGGGAGCAGTCTCTGGAACACATAACAAAACTGCCTTGCTGTTCTGAAGCACCTCACTGCTGGGAGCAGTCTCTGGAACACATAACAAAACTGGCCTTGCTGTTCTGAAGCGTCTCACTGCTGGGAGCAGTCTCTGGAACACATAACAAAACTGGCTTGCTGTTCTGAAGCGTCTCACTGCTGGGAGCAGTCTCTGGAACACATAACAAAACTGGCTTGCTGTTCTGAAGCGTCTCACTGCTGGGAGCAGTCTCTTGCGTCCCTCATCTGATGTGTTCAGGTTAAACTCATCCAGCACCTCCTCAGACATCAGAAACATGTGGGCCAGTGTTGAGAAGGAGACAACCGTAGTGTTGAACTATGGTTTTACTTTACGGTCTAAATTTTCACAATGAATACATAGATACAGTGTTGGTCTTGTGTTAAATGAATGTTCAAAACTGTTACCAAAGGCACCAAAAGATCTAATATGCCTGATACAAGAAGTATACACTGTTTGCATGTGTGTGTCCATTCCTGAAATGTGGAGACAAACCCAAAGACACACAGCTAGGAGAGCAAAGTGACACAATACAGATTCAGTTGGTGATGGTGGTGTGTGTGTGTGTGTGTGTGTGTGTGTGTGTGTGTGTGTGTGTGTATGTGTGAGTGGATCACAGCTAAAGTGTTGATGCAGACCCATGGAATCCTCACTGAGAGACAAGAAATGAATGTCACCGTGTGTGTGTGTGTGAGTGTGTGTCTCACTCTGGGTTAGGTTGTGTTTGTCCACTCCTGAAATGTGGAGACAGACCCTTAGCGTCTTCACTCTTCAATGACACACAGCTAGGATGAATGTCACATTACAGAATAATTCTTCTGGCAAGTGTGTGTGTGTGTGTGTGTGTGTGGTGTGTGGTGTGGTGTGTGTGTGTGTGTGTGTATGTGTTTGTGTGTCTAAGCAGCACCTGTGGTAAAAAGCATTATTTTAGGGAATGATAGGTTAAGTTTACATTTACATTTATCCAAAGCGACTTACAACTCATCAACTATCAATTGTTCAGGGCCAGTCTCCCCTAGAGCAACTTAGGGTTAAGTGCCTTGCTCAAGGGCACAACGGTGGCAGCCGGGATTCAAACCTACAACCTTTTAGGCTACTTACATGCTAGCCAGGTTCCTTAACCACTACGCTACCACCACCCCCAAGTTACCTTGATAAGTCATTATTTTAGGGAATGATAGGTTAAGTTACCTTGATAAGTCGATAGCGTTAAGAAGGCCTTTGGTAACTAGTGAAGCGAGCAGCACCTTGGGAGATTCCAGGCATCGGTTCAAAGGTTAACCTTCCAGGAGATGAGCATTTAACTCCAAAAAGCAATAAAACATTCTATCCCTTGGTCAATTACAGTGTTTTTGTCAATAAAACATTCTATCCATTGGTCAATTACAGTGTTTTTGTCAATAAAACATTCTACCCCTTGGTCAATTACAGTGTTTTTGTCAATAAAACATTCTACCCCTTGGTCAATTACAGTGTTTTTGTCAATAAAACATTCTACCCCTTGGTCAATTACAGTGTTTTTGTCAATAAAACATTCTATCCTTGGTCAATTACAGTGTTTTTGGTCAATTACAGGTTTCTGTCAATAAAACATTCTATCAATTGGTCAATTACAGTGTTTTGGTCGCATCAACTTTACAACCTCCAAACCATTTGAAAAGAAAATGAGCACATACAATGAGAGCATTCAAGACCCATTACAGGTAGAATAGATGCCCCCCTTTTTAAATTTATTTATTTATTTTTTGGCTAAGTACGGGCTGGTTTTGTCTCTCTAGGGGTGGGTGTTAGGATCATTGTACGCATTGCATACTTGTAATTGTATTTTCTTCTGAAAAAAAAATCAATAAAATTGTTAAAAGAAAAGCAAAGCAAATTAGTACATGTCAGCTACTTCCATCTGAGCAAAGCAAATTAGTACATGTCAGCTACTTCCATCTGAGCAAAGCAAATTAGTACATGTCAGCTACTTCCATCTGGCACATGCCTCATGGAGTAGTTGGTTAGTGTTTCAGAATGAACTTTGAGTTCCTGTAGAAGCCGTAAAAGGTTCTCATAATTCAGATCATAGGTCAATAGCCTACAGCCTTGACACAAGCACATGCCTTGCTTATGCCTCTCATCTTAAGTAATGTGTTTGACTTTTCACTTTCTTTAGTCCATTAGTAACATTGAACACAAATGTTATTTCTCCATACATTTTTGCTGTTGACTTTTCCCATACCAGTACCCCTTCCTCTGGAGCCCATGCTGGTAACAATAATTGTACGCTCCACTGTGCAGATTCACAATTTCACAGCACATTATTATAGACAGGCTAGTGCTGCCTGCTATGATTTATGTTCAATGTTGCATTTTGCTACCGCTCTAAGACACTGTACTCTCTAAAGGCTTCAGTTTCCCCCAACTACATTTCCAGGCATCCAATAAGTGGACAGAAATTGAAGGCAGAACCAATAGGTTTCAAGTCCAAACAAAGTGCCCACCCACAACAAAGTCATCATATACTGCTATCAAGAGCGTCCAGACAGCAGTGAAAGGAACTAATTGAAGCAAAGTAAAAAAGAGTCTGGTCCACCAGGCTAATTATTGCAGATAGCAATCCATGTCAGTGACAACAATTTCAACAAAATGGATCGTTTGCGGCCCTTATTAATCACGTTACTGTAAAATCAGTAGTCAGAATCACAAATAGGTGATCAAAGATGCATTTACTTTCTGCCCTTTTTGTTTCTAAAACAAATCTAGAGTAGATGAACAGAGTTGAGAGATTATTTGTTAATACAGTACAACCATACAACATTACTTTGCAAAAATAGATGAATCAAGGAATTTGCATGTAAAACCAAAATACAAGCTATAATATAAGAACAACAATATTAAATAATAAGACTTTTTGAACAAAACAAGATAAATAGGCCTATAAGTAAGAGGAAAAAAACTGAAATTAAATATTTGCATAAAAACAGTTACTTCAGTCTATCTTCAATTCATGACCTTCACTAAGGGCTAAGGGGATGGATTTGATTAAGCCAATTAACTTCACTCAGCTATTTCTTTAGCTTAGTGACAATGACACTCCACACACTTGGTCAGTAAAGTGGTCTACGTCCATTTAAGGCCTAATAAGCTCAATTAACAAAGTGGTCCATGTACGTTTAAGTTGAACAGAGAATCTCACATTTGTGAGCTTGCAGCTAATGCTAACTGGTGGGCCAAAAGAAAACAAACCTTTTTTTGCGTTGGCTCCGTTTTGCATCACTCACACCCACTGACAGCACTCAGCAACATGAAACAGAGCTAGCGGCGACAGTTTTGCCATTTAGTCTGCATCACTGACAGCTACTGACAGCACTCAGCAACATGAAACAGAGCTAGCGGCTACAGTTTTGCTATTTGGTCTGCATCACTGACAGCTACTGACAGCACTCAGCAACATGAAACAGAGCTAGCGGCTACAGTTTTGCTATTTGGTCTGCATCACTGACACCTACTGACAGCACTCAGCAACATGAAACAGAGCTAGCGGCTACAGTTTTGCCACTTAGTCTGCATCACTGACACCTACTGACAGCACTCAGCAACATGAAACAGGGCTAGTGGATGACTCACTCCTGATAATCTCTCTAAGGCCTAATAAGTTAAACAGAGAACCTTCAGCAGGTGTTCAGTTGGTTGGTTAGATGGGTTATTGGTCTCTAAGCAGTGAAGTGAACCTTCAGCAGGTGTTCAGTTGGTTGGTTAGATGGGTTATTGGTCTCTAAGCAGTGAAGTGAACCTTCAGCAGGTGTTCAGTTGGTTGGTTAGATGGGTTATTGGTCTCTAAGAGTTTCCCAGCATTTGTAGACCCCTAATATGTTTGCTGTTAGATATGTAATGATATGTAGGATGTGGTTAGATATATAATGGTTCTAATGGTTCTAGCAATACATAATTCAGCTGTACACGATAAATTATTCAACTGTTGATTAAGTATTCAGCCCCTGTTACATGGCAGCTTTGATTTAAAAAATGACAGCAAAGGGGCATTATGGCCCAAAACTCTGGTCCCACTTATTGAACAGCTCTGGACTTACCACTGATATGGAAACTATACTCATCTTTACAATTGTATGTTTACATTTTGCATCAGACAGAAACGACCAACACATCATTTAAATATATATTAGGCTCCTTTTAATGGATCTTATCAGTTTGGCTATAGAAGTAGGACAGCAGAGTGGCCCATGGAAAATGCATTTCAAAACACAATCACTGTTGCTGTGTGACCTGACACTCCAGGATTAGCGACAGCTTAGCCTGACTATCTGCAGCGACGACAAATCTGTTCTTCTTCTTCTTCTTTTTATTATTATTATTATTATTATTATGTTGTGGTCAGTGAAAGTCATTACAGAGCAACTGATGGCCTCAAATGAAGAAATGAAATGCCAGTGGAAAGGCACGTAAAAGGGGAACAAGTCATTGTGTTAGTTTCAACATTCTGACATGATCAAATTTAAATGCAACAGTTCAATATAAAAAATGTACTTTGCAAGAATTTACCAGCTTTGCAGTCATATTGATGACTCCTTACGACCTGAATGAAGGTGCCCCCCTGTGGTCTCTTGGTGAATTGACCACGCTTGGCTCTCCCAACCCAACAATTTTTAGGGGGCATTTACAGCCTTGAGTATACACCAATGTGTATGAATTTGTCAAAGAATAGGAACTAGCAATGAGCATTATCAAAGAATAGGAACTAGCGATGAGCTTTATCTAAGAGTCGTGTCGACTGACAAGGAAATAAATATGATGTCATAAAGCTCGAAAGGCCAGACTCTGGCTTTAGTGTTGCTGAAGTTGCAAGGCTAAAGTCACCTTCAAGATTAAGGGCCATTTCCTTGAATTTCCCTTAAGGAACCAGGGAACATTCTTATTTCTACAGTCAATATCATTAAAATAAGTTCTGTATTAGCAACAGAAATCAGGGACAAAGTGGGTTTGCTTGTATTTTACCTGGGATAGACCACCAAAAATGGGGGCTGTCCCCAGAAATTGGGGTCGTCTGGTCACTCTATTCAAGACTCCCCTTAATGTGCAATAGCATATGGCGTCTAAGACTGCACGCCACTGGGAAAGCTTTCCCACACTGGAGGCAAGTATGAGGCTTTTCCCCAGTGTGGGAAAGCATGTGCACCTTCAACTGGGAAAGAATCACAAACGCCTTCTCACACTGGGCACATTTATGAGGCTTCTCTCCAGAGTGGCCGAGCATATGGGTTTTGAAACTCGACAGGTGAGCGAACGCTTTGCCACACTTCTCACACGTATGAGGTTTCTTCCCAGAGTGGGTTATCATGTGGGATTTAAAATGGGCAATCTGGGCAAAGGTTTTACCACACTGCTCACATTTATGAGGTTTCTCGCCGGTGTGGACCAACATGTGGGCTTTGTAAGTCGAGATGTGGGCAAATGCTTTGTAGCATCGATCACACACGTGCGGCCTCTCCCCTGTGTGTGTTAGCATATGAGATTTCAGATTGGAAGTCTGTGAAAAAGCTTTTCCACACACTGGGCAAATATGAGGTTTCTCTCCAGTGTGTGTTAGCATATGCGACCTAAGGTTTGAGTGATGCGAAAAAGCTCTACCACACTGGGTGCATTTGTGAGGCTTCTCTCCAGTGTGTGTTAGCTTGTGAGCTATAAGGTTGGAGATCTGTGCGAAAGCTTTGCCACAGTGCTCACATTTAAGAGGTTTCTCACCGCTGTGTGTTAGCATGTGAGTGTTAAGAGTCGAAATCTGCGAGAAGCCCATTCCACACTGTTCGCATCGATGAGGCTTCTCTCCTGTGTGCGTCAGCATGTGGGTGTTGAGGTTTGAAAGCTGGGAGAAAGCTTTGCCACACTGGGCACAAACGTGAGGCTTCTCACCAGTGTGAGTCAGCAGGTGGGACTTAAAATTGGAAACGTGTGCAAACGCTTTCCCGCACTGGTCACATTTATGAGGTTTCTCCCCAGTGTGAATAAGCATATGGTTTCTAAGACTGGAGAGGTGTCCGAATGCTTTGCCACACTCAGTGCATTTGTGAGGCTTCTCTCCAGTGTGTGTTAGCATATGGGATTTGAAATGAGAGCTCTGTGCAAAAGCTTTTGTGCACAGCTTGCATTTGTGTGGCCTTTCGCCGGTATGAGTTAGCATGTGGGTTTTAAGGGCCGAGCTGTTCCTGAATAGTTTGCCACAGTTGGAACACTGATGGGTCTTTATGCCAGTGCTCTGTCTTTGGTTCACACTGACAGAGTGAGTTTGCAGGTGGGTCTCCAGCTCCTGCAGGGCTGGATAGCTCTTCATGCAGACTCCGCAGTGGTGGAGCTGTGGGGTCACTTCATCATTTGCTGTGTGGCTCTTCTGTTCGGTTGTGTTAGGACATCCTGACACGCCTGCAAGATAAACCCAAATCTGCACTTACACAGATGCACACGAAGATTAACATTTCAAGCAATATATTACCTAGAATGTATTTAACTTCACAGACACTTGATGCTTTGACAAGCTGCCATGTGGCATTAAAAGACACACAAGAGGAGGCTGTTGCTGTCAGTGTAAACACTGGAATCATGCAGAAAGTGAAACCAAAGGTGGCTGAAGACAAATCACTTTCTTCTGATTCTACCGGATTACATTCAACAATGTAAATAAACATGGTACATCAGAAGGAATTCTTTTAAAATATGAATAAACTTAAAGGAATAGGCTGCCCTGAATTAATGACATGCTGGGGCCTATTTTGGGGATGATCACCATGAATGATTTAATGACTAATGAACACGGCTCTTTTTCTGCCAGTTTCTTACTTCCCCGAGGTGAATCATCGTCTCTGTGTTCTTCCTCCTCCTCTTCGGATTTAACCACCACTGTCTGTATCTCATCAGAGGCTTGCGACTCTGTGAAGTCTGCTCCAGCTTCACGGCACAGATCTGCCCGGGGCCTTTCCACACGATCATCTTGGATCACTCCAAGCTCCTCATCACTAGTGTACTCTTCTTTTATTTGAATACAAAGCACCTGGGATGTTTCATCAGTGTCCGAGGTGACTGGCAGCCCAAGACTCATGATAACAGTGGACCCTCTACATTCAGAAGGGAACAGGGAACACAGAGCGAGAATTGTGATTGTCTATCGGTTCCCCGGGTTACAAAAATAATTGCAGAATGACAAAGTATTAGAGGAATGTAGTTCAGTGAGCAGCAAGCTATTTTGAACATGAAGACACGACTCTGCTACACCCCACTTTTTTGCTGCAAAAATGTCATGTGCCATATTTTTTACAAACACTGCATTGTAGTCCACTAGGCTACTTTGGGTAAGCAACGCTGGTTAACGTCGTTTCGTGCCTGTTTTTGTCGACTATTTCACACCAAACATCTAACAAAACACATCAGAGAGGATAATAACCCAGTGCTCCCCGATGAACGTATTTTGTTTCAAATTCACGGAGACCCCGTTTTTTCTGTACAATATGGAGAACTGGAGAATTACAGCTCATCACAACAATCTATATTCGCGGGTTGTTACACAAAATAGAATGCGTAGGCCAGCATCACTTACCCATCTTTAGAAGGCGGTTTGCATTATTTCCCATGCATACAGTTCTTCCTTGATCTGGCAAAACGCAGAAAAAATGGACTAACGTTTTCTTCCCCCATTCGAGTTCAGAAAACGAAAAGCGACACAATGTTACCTCATTAATAGGAGACAAACCAATTAACTCGTTTTTTAACTGTAACTTAGCGGTCTCCGGCCTTTTCCATAGACTGACAAGCAAGCCAAGCGCCACTGTTATGCATGGCGAATAAGTCACTGAAATAATTGCAGTATCACAACTAAAACATACCTGATAGCGATTTACATTCGCGATGATTTGTTGTTGCGACACTACCTGGGGATGTTACCCTACTAAAACAAACTTTCTCAAAAACCTCTCAGTCTTCTTCGGTAACAGGCATCAAACGGTGGTTCGTAAATCAACACAATTAGGGAAAGCTACTGCCACCCTTTGCCTTGGAGAGGGGTTGCAGCAACGTGTAAGTCCGTCTCATATAGCGCAGCCGGGGATTTCTCGCTGTTCAAGCTTTTCACTGTTACTGTTTGCTCATTTGTGTCCGTAGCTCTAGATGGCTAACAGAGCTAAAACAATAAGCCTATGTGAATTCACAGCGTAATCTGAAGAATTTCAGGGGAAACGGATCATATGTGCTTCAGTTTGAGAAGGAAAGATGATTCGTGCATGATGAAAGCGCATGGTTTTCGCTTAGGCCCACTCACTGAAAGTGGGCATATGCACGCAATTTCACTTTTCATCACAGTTACCGCGGTTACCGGACTTCTGTTGCTATTTTTACATTCCTCACCCAGTGACTGTTCTCTGTTCTCATTTCACACCCAGTGACTGTCCTCAGTTCTCATTCCTCACCCAGTAACTGTTCTTAGTTCTCATTCCACACCCAGTAACTGTTCTTAGTTCTCATTCCTCACCCAGTGACTGTTCTCCGCTCTCATTCCACACCCTGTAACTGTTCTTAGTTCTCATTCCACACCAGTGACTGTCTCAGTTCTCATTCTCACCAGTAACTGTTCTTAGTTCTCATTCTCACCAGTGACTGTTCTCAGTTCTCATTCCTCACCCAGTGACTGTTCCAGTTCATTTAAAAGGAGATCGACAAGCAGTACTACTACAATACCTATGCGTGAAATCAATTTTTCCCGTTTAATTCCAATTCGTAGCATATTACAAACCCATCGCGTTTAAGCACTGACGTTTAAGGTCCTAATTGCCCTTTGTAATTATGACAATATTACATATAAACTTCTATTTTGTTATGTTGTTCTTACTTTCCCCTTACACAATAATTCACAGGCTGTAATCTAAAGTGTTACCAATATTAACAAGCTGCTTTGCTCATTTCTGAATATATTTTTAGTCATTTATATACTGAATGATGCAAAGCCCTCTAACAAAAGATATTGAACCAATTATAATTACATTTATATATATAAATGGATTGTACTTATATAGCACTTTTCTACTCCCACAAGCACCCAAAGCACTTGTGTACACAGTGTATGCCTCACATTCACCCATCCACACGGTGGCAGAGGCAGCCATGCAAGATGCCAAGCTGCCACCAGGGGCAATGTGGGGTTCAGTATCTTGCTCTGAAAGACCTGTAGACTTGAGCATTTCATTTAGAAATCAAGGCCCCAGAGTCTGGAGGAAGCATGGAGAGGCACAAAATCCAAGTTGTTTGAAGTCTAGAGTGAAATTAGTGAAGATTGTGAGGAGCCAACCACAGCTGGAGATTTCCTCAGATTGTGAGGAGCCAACCACAGCTGGAGATTTCCTCAGATTGTGAGGAGCCAACCACAGCTGGAGATTTCCTCAGGTTGTGAGGAGCCAACCACAGCTGGAGATTTCCTCAGATTGTGAGGAGCCAACCACAGCTGGAGATTTCCTCAGATTGTGAGGAGCCAACCACAGCTGGAGATTTCCAGACAAAAGGAGCATCTTGTCATTTAATCACTTTTTGTCATTTAAATCAGTTACGAAATGCTATTGGACTTCACCTAGAATCATGTTTTTGGTCAGATGGGATGAAAATTGAGCTTTTTGACTCATGCTTTGGTAAGCATGTAGAAGAATTACTGTACTGAAACTAGACCCCTGCCTTCTGGTAGTTATGGTGACGGGTCTGTGATGTTTAAGGGGTTGTTTTAATTCTAAAGACTCTATAGGAATCTCATTAGAGTGAATGCCATCATGACCTCCATGACATACTTAATCATTTTAAATCAAAATCTGTTGCCACCAAAACAACAAAAGTTCCATCCATCCATCCACATATATACACACACACACACACACACACACACACATACACACACACACACACATACACACACACTATAATAACATTAAGTCACACAATGCATAAAACACAAAATTTTTTATTTAATTATTATTGTGTGGTTATTATTGAGGTATAGTATTACTTGGTTTTATCAGCAAGTGACACTCGAAAACTTCCACCACAGTTCAGAATTTACACTTTTGTCCTTGTCAAGCAACCAAGTAAAGAAATGTTGACCAAGTAAGCAAAGGAACTGCAGCTGTACTCCAGTAAATGCATACTGGGCACAGGAACTGCAGCTGTACTTCAGTAAATGCATACTGGGCACAGGAACTGCAGCTGTACTTCAGTAAATGCATACTGGGCACAGGAACTGCAGCTGTACTTCAGTAAATGCATACTGGGCACAGGAACTGCAGCTGTACTCCAGTAAATGCATACTGGGCACAGGAACTGCAGCTGTACTTCAGTAAATGCATACTGGGCACAGGAACTGCAGCTGTACTTCAGTAAATGTATACTGGGCACAGGAACTGCATTCACTACAGTGCTGCCCCTTCCTGCAGAAATACGGTTTGTCAGGCATGAGAATATTACAGCCGGCCTGCTGCAGTTTACTCAAATATCAAAAATTTACTTACACTTGCATTCAAATTAAAATAAAATGTGTTTCATATATGGGCTAAGACCATCTGAGCTCATTATGTTTAAACCATGTGCATTTTCAGGACCAGGAGTGCCACGAAAAGAAATACAGGATTTCATTGTAAACAGTAATAAAAAGTAATAATTTTTATATCTCTTCTTAAATTAGACACATAAATAAATGGATTAATATGTCATTTTAAAAAATCTTTATTGTATTTCTTTTAGTGGCTCACACACACACACACACAAACACAGACTTCAATGAACACCGGAAGCAGCTTTTCATTGCCCCCACTGGTTTCATGGTAAGAACTCATACCAAAAATGAATAAACCTTTTTACCATTAATTAAATAAACCATTAAGTCTTTTCAATTCAGAATATCTAACACAAGTGAGGTCTTGTCCATGTTGTAATAGTGTGGCATTTATTAACCCCCACAGATTCCCTGCTCAGGGTTGCCTCCAAAAACACATTT
>PYXC01000141.1:142500-150000 GCA_015244755.2 Tenualosa ilisha | reverse complement strand
GCAGAGGCCAGATAGGAACAGCTCTGCCTTGTCAGTGTACATGCAATCAGTCTGAAACAGAAGGTTAGATCTGAACATGAATCACCAATCCTCTACTTACACACACACACACACACACACACACACACACATACAAGCATAACAAAAAACAACAGTAATGCACAACTGGGGAGACAGCCACAGACAACTCTGCTGAGGGCACTCCTTGACGTACGAAAGACTGGCTGGTGGCAGCTTTAACATCCTCTACTCATACACACACACACACACACACACACACACACACACACACACACACACACACACAGAGGCATACAAACAGCTTCATTACTTCCAACCAAAAACCCAGGAACCAGCATGGGCTTTTTATAGTTCACAATGCAGGCATCTTATTGTCCATAGATACAGATGGTAACCTGGTTAATCTCCATCCCCATGGGCAAATGGCAGTTTGCTTAGACAGCAGGGTAGCAGTGCACCAATGTAAGCAGAGAAAATGGTTTAACAATAGCTAACAAGCTAACAGGCTAACTCTTGAAATAAAACTGAAAAATGTGCCAATAAAATAACTAAAAACGTTAATAATAACTAACAAAAATATTAATAGTAACTAACTAAAAACGTTAATAATAACTAACAAAATATATTAATAGTAACTAACTAAAAACGTTAATAATAAAATACTTAATACATTATAATTACTTATAACTTACCTTATATATAACTTATAACTTACCTTATAACTTACCTTGGTTTCAGCCCGGGCCTTGACCGACCAGGGGCCTCTTGTGAATTTTTTTTTAATGACAGTAATATTTGTCATTAGTCATTAATTATGTCATTAGGTGACTCCAAGTGTATGGCTATTAATCATTGTTTATTATTGATGCTATTATTAATTATTAATAACTTCAGAACTTCAGATTCTGTGAATTTCACACTTACTTTTCCTTGCAACAAACGTGATTTTTGGTTGAAGTTTTAGCACCCTAATCGTGATAAAAATCAATTTCGATCAACAAACACAGAGAGCCACATACACACACACACACACACACACACACACACACACACAGTATGTTACTTACTCAGCTGATGTGGATGTTGTGACCACTGACACCAGGCTCTGAAGAACTTCATCTGGACTGAGGAGTTCAGTCTGATCTTTTTCTGGCGTCTTTATGTACTTCTACAGATCAAACTCAGCCAGCTGCTCTCCTGACATCTTCAACTCAATTCTCCCAATCCTCCACTCTCCTGGTATAAGCGTGTCTACATACAGAGTTCCTGATCTCCTCTTAATGATCTCCACTACAGCATGATGATTCAGCTAATTCAGACAGTAGAACAGGTTGATCCCTCTGTCTAAGCTACTGTGATCTATGATCTTCTGTTTGACATACTGGACTGTTTGGTCTGAACTCTGTGATTGGCTACTGTTTTGTGGCAACAGGTGTCTTAAGAAAATCTGATTGGACTCCAGTGAGAGGCCCAGAAGGAAGCGGAGGAAAAGGTTCAGTTGTCCGTTCTTACTCTGTAAGGCCAGGTCCACTGCAGTCTTGTGTAGATCATGAAGTGTTGCAGCTCTGAACAGAGCAGAGAGCTGAGAGGTTTGCTGTTGGTCAGACATGTTTCTCTGTCTGTTGCTGAAGCAGAGGAACACATATAAAGCTGCAAGAAACTCCTGGATGCTCAGATGCACAAAGCTGAACACCTTCCCCTGGGACAGTCCAGACTCCTCTCTGAAGATCTGAGTACACACTCCTAAGTACACTGATGCTTCTGTGACATCAATGCCACACTCTTTCAGGTCTTCCTCATAGAAGATCAGATTGCTCTTCTCCAGCTGTTGGAAGTTTGAAAATCACCTCTTCATTTCTCTCTTTTCTCTCTGTGTACTTGCCCTTTTTTATGCTTGTCTGGATGATCAGGAAGTGTGTGTACATTTGAGTCAGAGTCCTTGGCATTTCTACTGATTCTGATTTTTTTTATGTTTTCTCTACAACAGTGGCTGAAATCCAGCAGAAGAAGAACTGGAATGTGACACATGATGTAGAGGCTCCTGGATGACTTCAGATGTGTGATGGTTCTTTTGGCCAGGTTCTCATCACCGATATTCTTCCTGAAATACTCTTCTTTCTGTGCGTCATTGAATCCCTCTATTTTTGTCATCTGGTCCACACAATTAATGGGAATCTGATTGGCTGCTGCTGGTCGGGACGTGATCCAGAGGAGAGCAGATTGAAGCAGATTCCCCTTGATGAGGTTTGTCAGCAGCACGTCCACTGAGGCTGGCTCTGTCACATTACAACACCTTGAGTTGGAACGAAAATCTAGAGGAAGTCAACTCTCATCCAGACCATCAAAGATGAACATGATTCTGTGCTCTGAACTGGTGAAGATTCTTGGATCTTTGATTTCTGGGAAAAGGCGCTGAATAAGATCCACCAGACTGAGTTTCTTCTCCTTCATCAGGTTCAGCTCCCGGAAAGGAAGAGGAAATATGAAGTGGACATCCTGATTGGCTTTTCCTTCAGACCAGTCCAGAATGAACCCCTGCACAGAGACTGTTTTTCCAATGCCAGCCACTCCCTTTGTCAGCACGGTTCTGATGGGTTTGTCTTGTCCATATGAGGGTTTAAAGATGTCACTGCATTTGATTGGTCTGCCTTGTGCTGCTTCTATCCAGGATGTTCTCTCTATCTCTTCAATCTCATGTTCCTCACTGACCCATCCTGTCCACCCCTCTGTGATGTAGAGCTCTGTGTAGATCTCATGGAGGGGTCTGGTGCCTCCCTGCTGTGGGATTCCCTCAGCCAGACTCTGAAACTTCTTCAGGTGGGATTTGTGGATCTGTTTATATCTATATAAGTACACACATATGCATGCATGTACACAGAAATCGTACATGCAGACAAACAGAGCAGTTACAGAAAAACAAACACAATATTATAAAACATGACTGGTGATCTCACTGTCCAGTAGAAGAGTCTCCTCCAGTAAATTGGACTGGTGGATCCACAGACTCATCACTCACATGGGTGGGTGTAGGCCTGCTGTTAGAACCAGAATCACCCATCCTAGAGAAGAAGTAGAGAACCCACATCAGGAGAACATTCCTCTCTCTCTCACACACACACACATAGGTACACACACACACATACTGTATCTCTCCCACAGTGCAGTGACAGACAGACAAACACACAATATTATGCATCATGAAAACATTAGTGGTGATCCTACTGTCCAGTAGAAACATCAGTAAATTGGACTGGCTGATCCTTGGACTCGTCGCTCCTCAGGGACACACAGGTGGGGGTAGGGAGGGGGGCGGTCTGTTAGAAACATCTCTCTCTCTCTCTCTCTCTCTCTCTCTCACACACACACACACACACACACACAGATGCATGTAACACACAGGTGGGGGTAGGGAGGGGGGCGGTCCAGAATTGCCCATCCTAAAGAAGAAGAGAACTCACATCAGGAGAACATCTCTCTCTCTCTCTCTCTCTCTCTCTCTCTCTCTCTCTCTCTCTCTCACACACACACACACACACACACACACACACACACACACAGATGCATGCACAGGCACACACACACATATACAGTGTGTAAATGTGCAGAATGGGACTAAAGTAGACAGAATGCAGTGGGGGTGTGGGGGGGCTTGTTTGTGCTGTGTTGTACTGTGTACTGGTTTGTGTTGTACTGTGTACTGGTTTGTGTTGTGCTGTGTACTGGTTTGTGTTGTATTCTGTAGTGGTTTGTGTTGAACTGTGTACTGGTTTGTGTTGTATTGTGTACTGGTTTGTGTTGTATTGTGTACTGGTTTGTGTTGAACTGTGTACTGGTTTGTGTTGTGCTGTGTACTGGTTTGTGTTGTATTGTGTACTGGTTTGTGTTGAACTGTGTACTGGTTTGTGTTGTACTGTGTACTGGTTTGTGTTGTATTGTGTACTGGTTTGTGTTGAACTGTGTACTGGTTTGTGTTGTACTGTGTACTGGTTTGTGACGTACTGTGTACTGGTTTGTGTTGTACTGTGTACTGGTTTGTGTTGTATTCTGTAGTGGTTTGTGTTGTGCTGTGTACTGGTTTGTGTTGTACTGTGTACTGGTTTGTGTTGTACTGTGTACTGGTTTGTGTTGTACTGTGTACTGGTTTGTGTTGTACTGTGTACTGGTTTGTGTTGTGCTGTGTACTGGTTTGTGTTGTATTCTGTAGTGGTTTGTGTTGAACTGTGTACTGGTTTGTGTTGTATTGTGTACTGGTTTGTGTTGTATTGTGTACTGGTTTGTGTTGAACTGTGTACTGGTTTGTGTTGTGCTGTGTACTGGTTTGTGTTGTATTGTGTACTGGTTTGTGTTGAACTGTGTACTGGTTTGTGTTGTACTGTGTACTGGTTTGTGTTGTATTGTGTACTGGTTTGTGTTGAACTGTGTACTGGTTTGTGTTGTACTGTGTACTGGTTTGTGACGTACTGTGTACTGGTTTGTGTTGTACTGTGTACTGGTTTGTGTTGTATTCTGTAGTGGTTTGTGTTGTGCTGTGTACTGGTTTGTGTTGTACTGTGTACTGGTTTGTGTTGTACTGTGTACTGGTTTGTGTTGTACTGTGTACTGGTTTGTGTTGTGCTGTGTACTGGTTTGTGTTGTACTGTGTACTGGTTTGTGTTGTGCTGTGTACTGGTTTGTGTTGTATTCTGTAGTGGTTTGTGTTGAACTGTGTACTGGTTTGTGTTGTATTGTGTACTGGTTTGTGTTGTATTCTGTACTGGTTTGTGTTGAACTGTGTACTGGTTTGTGTTGTGCTGTGTACTGGTTTGTGTTGTATTGTGTACTGGTTTGTGTTGAACTGTGTACTGGTTTGTGTTGTACTGTGTACTGGTTTGTGTTGTATTGTGTACTGGTTTGTGTTGAACTGTGTACTGGTTTGTGTTGTACTGTGTACTGGTTTGTGACGTACTGTGTACTGGTTTGTGTTGTACTGTGTACTGGTTTGTGTTGTATTCTGTAGTGGTTTGTGTTGTGCTGTGTACTGGTTTGTGTTGTATTCTGTAGTGGTTTGTGTTGTGCTGTGTACTGGTTTGTGTTGTATTCTGTAGTGGTTTGTGTTGTACTGTGTACTGGTTTGTGTTGTATTCTGTAGTGGTTTGTGTTGTGCTGTGTACTGGTTTGTGTTGTATTCTGTAGTGGTTTGTGTTGTACTGTGTACTGGTTTGTGTCGTACTGTGTATTGGTTTGTGTTGTACTGTGCACTGGTTTGTGTTGGACTGTGTACTGGTTTGTGTTGTATTGTGTACTGGTTTGTGTTGTATTGTGTACTGGTCTGTGTGTGTTGGGGGCGGTCTGTATGTGTTGGGGGCGGTCTGTGTGTGTTGGGGGCGGTCTGTGTGTGTTGGGGGCGGTCTGTGTGTGTTGGGGGAGGTCTGTATGTGTTGGGGGCGGTCTGTATGTGTTGGGGGCGGTCTGTGTGTGTTGGGGGCGGTCTGTGTGTGTTGGGGGCGGTCTGTGTGTGTTGGGGGAGGTCTGTATGTGTTGGGGGCGGTCTGTGTGTGTTGGGGGCGGTCTGTGTGTGTTGGGGGCGGTCTGTGTGTGTTGGGGGATGGGAGCTGTGTTGAGGTAAGGATGGGAAAACAACAAACATAAAATCTCCCCTACTGTCAATCAGGAGAAAATACTTATGAGAATGACATCATGAGAATGACAAAAGAATACTGTTGTCCCATAGCACTCCCTCACGCAGAGAGAGAGGGTAATCAGTCTATACTGAAGCTATTGCTGTCAAGAAATGCCATCACAAAATCCAGCAGCATTTAGGGTGAACATGCATAACCTGGCATGACCAGCTTATGATGGCTTTGATCATTTAGCTGGTATGACCGGCTTATGATGGCTTTGATGGTTTAGCTGGTATGACCGGCTTATGATGGCTTTGATCATTTAGCTGGTATGACCGGCTTATGATGGCTTTGATGGTTTAGCTGGTATGACCAGCTTATGATGGCTTTGATGGTTTAGCTGGTATGACCGGCTTATGATGGCTTTGATGGTTTAGCTGGTATGACCAGCTTATGATGGCTTTGATCATTTAGCTGGCATGACCAGCTTATGATGGCTTTGATGGTTTAGCTGGCATGACCGGCTTATGATGGCTTTGATGGTTTAGCTGGCATGACCGGCTTATGATGGCTTTGATGGTTTAGCTGGCATGACCGGCTTATGATGGCTTTGATGGTTTAGCTGGTATGACTGGCTTATGATGGCTTTGATGGTTTAGCTGCTATGACCAGCTTATGATGGCTTTGATGGTTTAGCTGGTATGACTGGCTTATGATGGCTTTGATGGTTTAGCTGGTATGACCAGCTTATGATGGCTTTGATGGTTTAGCTGGTATGACCAGCTTATGATGGCTTTGATCATTTAGCTGGCATGACCAGCTTATGATGGCTTTGATCATTTAGCTGGCATGACCAGCTTATGATGGCTTTGATGGTTTAGCTGGTATGACTGGCTTATGATGGCTTTGATCATTTAGCTGGGATGACCAGCTTATGATGGCTTTGATGGTTTAGCTGGTATGACCAGCTTATGATGGCTTTGATGGTTTAGCTGGTATGACTGGCTTATGATAGCAACTGTTGCTGATTTTGCTGGCCATATAAAAGCAATTTTCTAGCTTCCCAGCATAGCCAGGCTACTCCAGACCAGTCTCCTCAGTTCAGTTTGACAGGCTAGGGCATACTGGTGTGAAAAGCTTAAGCTGCTTGAGTCTGGTTGACACTCTTAGACTTCGTTTACACGTACCTGGGTATTTTTGAAAACAGGTATATTCTCCTTCCCTGCATTAGAAAACAATTCTGTTTACACAACGCTCAGAAACAGCCAGGGGAGGCTGCCAAAAACATGTTGAACAAACAGAAAGCCAGCAAGAGACATGAAAACCGAAGAGGGACCGTAACGTCACAGTGCTAAAACTCCGTTTTGCCCACATACACATATGTCTGAAACTGAAGTTTTCAGAGATCTCCACTTTGGCCGGAGCTTTCAAAGGTAGCCACTTTCAGTGACTGTGTAAATGATAGGTGCAACCATATAAATATCCCGATATTACAGATATCCTGCTATGTGTAAACAGGGCCTTAATGTGAGCCTTCACATCATTTTTGATGTTTCAGCTGGTTTGACCATCTTAAGCCAGGTTAAACCAGCTACCAGCATAAGGTAGTGTGAGGCCAGACAGAGACTGGTGAGAGAGAGACTGGTCCAGTGTGAGGCGAGAGAGAGACTGGTCCAGTGTGAGGCCAGACAGAGACTGGTGAGAGAGAGACTGGTCCAGTGTGAGGTGAGAGAGAGACTGGTCCAGTGTGAGGCGAGAGAGAGACTGGTCCAGTGTGAGGCGAGAGAGAGACTGGTCCAGTGTGAGGTGAGAGAGAGACTGGTCCAGTGTGAGGTGAGAGAGAGACTGGTCCAGTGTGAGGCGAGAGAGAGACTGGTCC
>PYXC01000141.1:97500-137500 GCA_015244755.2 Tenualosa ilisha | reverse complement strand
CATTATATGGTAGTAAAGCCATAGGTGGTTATCAAAAGTTCTGACAGGACAGTGTAGTAGCAGCCATCATGTGGTAACATTGGGAGAGTCCATTCTGACAGTGCCACTGTGTGGAGGGGTCATGTGGTAACATTGGGAGAGTCCATTCTGACAGTGCCACTGTGTGGAGGGGTCATGTGGTAACATTGGGAGAGTCCATTCTGACAGTGCCACTGTGTGGAGGGGTCATGTGGTAACATTGGGAGGGTCCATTCTGACTGTGTGGAGGGGTCATGTGGTAACATTGGGAGAGTCCATTCTGACAGTGCCACTGTGTGGAGGGGTCATGTGGTAACATTGGGAGAGTCCATTCTGACAGTGTCACTGTGTGGAGGGGTCATGTGGTAACATTGGGAGAGTCCATTCTGACAGTGTCACTGTGTGGAGGGGTCATGTGGTAACATTGGGAGAGTCCATTCTGACAGTGCCACTGTGTGGAGGGGTCATGTGGTAACATTGGGAGAGTCCATTCTGACAGTGCCACTGTGTGGAGGGGTCATGTGGTAACATTGGGAGAGTCCATTCTGACAGTGTCACTGTGAGGAGGGGTCAGTCGTGGGGCCTTTGGAAGAAGAGTCGTTAATGGCATGGGCATCATCAAGGGCCGCATTTTGTATAAAACACAATGATGTGTTGACCAGTGATCTAGACCAGTGTTTCCCAGTTACCCCTTCCTTTTTTGCAGGGGTCCCACTTTTTCAAATTGACAAACCATCGCAACCCAGTTCACATTAAAAGTTTTTTTAACCAAGTGAAAATGTACATGTAGCCTGTGCAATATTGTTGCCTAAAGCCAAATCATTTACTTACATGCCTATATTCATCATTTACAAGTCTAGGCCTACATCACACTGTTTTCTTGATTAGGTAGCCTAAACCAGAGGTTTTGTACACAAAATATCACTATATGATGACCCACTCCCAACCCAGTGTTTGGGAACCAATAGTCTCGACAGATCCCATTCAGAGCTGCTAAGGAGGCTGGAAGAAGAATATAATTTATGGTGCAAAGGTACGCACTCAAAGGAGACAGACAAACACGAGCACTAAAAGGAAGAAATGTCATAAAAAAAAAACAAAACAAACAAAACTAAGAGTCCACGGCACCTTAGTCATTTTAATAAAGCTTTATTAATGCCTAACAAAACTCACTAAGATCTCCATCTGCAGGATAAAACAGACCATTAGTCAGACTGCATGAGAGACAGAGGGCTTTTATTCTGATATCAGAACAAACACATTCACACATTTGACACACTGCAGCACAAACAATAAAGGTGGAGCCACATGTCCACAGACAGCAAATGCACACTGCTATGGCCCAAGGGACTACTGTTGTGTTGACATGGCCCAAAGGACTACTGTTATGTTGACATGGCCCAAAGGACTACTGTTATGTTGACATGGCCCAAAGGACTACTGTTGTGTTGACATGGCCCAAAGGACACTGTTGTGTTGACATGGCCCAAAGGACCACTGTTGTGCTGACATGGCCCAAAGGACTACTGTTGTGTTGACATGGCCCAAAGGACTACTGTTATGTTGACATGGCCCAAAGGACTACTGTTATGTTGACATGGCCCAAAGGACTACTGTTGTGTTGACATGGCCCAAAGGACACTGTTGTGTTGACATGGCCCAAAGGACCACTGTTGTGCTGACATGGCCCAAGGGACTACTGTTGTGTTGACATGGCCCAAAGGACTACTGTTGTGTTGACATGGTCACCTTTTGTTCTGTCTTATCTGGGGACCTCAGTGCAAAACAGATGCAACAGGGTTCATAAAACTGTACTGGCCATTTATTTAATTGAGTTTTGATGTCACTTCTATCTAAGCTGCGACAAGCATTTGACCCTGACATGTTATCTCTATGTACATGTGTTATCTCTGTGTGTGTGTGTGTGTGTGTGTGTGTGTGTGTGTGTGTGAAGAGAGAGAGTGGTTCAGAGGCACTCAGACAAAGCAAATGATTGAGAAGCTTACAGAAAAATGAAGAAATTTTTTTAGTTTGTGTTCTTGAGAGTAAACATATCCACTGTTCAGCAAAGAGTGAAACACCAAACTCAAGTGTGTTTTTTGTGGTTTTCTTGAGCATCTGCAAGATGTTGACTACGTAACGAATGAACACGCAAAGATGTTGACTACGTAACGAATGAACACGCAAAGATGTTGACTAGAGTTGTTGCAAGATGTTGACTACGTTGTTGCAAGATGTTGACTACGTAACGAATGAACACGCAAAGATGTTGACTACGTAACGAATGAACACGCAAAGAGAATTGTTCATTTTCTGCCTAGAAACATGTGCCAGAGCATGTCTCTACACTCTTTTCACTATTTACCAGGTAAACGACAAACTTGCACTGATTGACTCTGACATCCTGGTTCTGTGTTGGTGTTCTAACTCTAGACCACTGGAAGCCTAGACTCCTCCCCATCAGCAGGATGGAGGAGAGAGCTCATTACCTGAACACCAACGTACTATTTCAAACTTACATCATCCTTTGAAATATGACTTTTTCTTCAACATTAATTTCATAAGAAAAACAACACGATGAATTGTCATCATGGTTCATCTGTCCACAGCTGGCACTGGGAGCAGGTGAAGGGGTCTCTAGTGAGGAGCATTTCATCATCTGAACAAGTCAGACAGGCTACACAGGAGAGTGAGGAGACTTGAGGGGTGGAGCATGAGCCTCCCTGCATGGGCAGTGGAAGATTTGGGCCTGGGCCTTCTACATCTCAAGGGTCCCTGCTGCTTCAGCTAAAACCACATGCAGATTTGGGCCTGGGCCTTCTACATCTCAAGGGTCCCTGCTGCTTCAGCTAGAACCACATGCAGATTTGGGCCTGGGCCTGGGCGTAGTGGTTAAGGAACCTGGCTAGCATGCAAGTAAGCTGAAAAATTGTGGGTTTGAATCCGGGCTGCCACCGCTGTGCCCTTGAGCAAGGCCCTCAGGCTTAAGTTGCTCTGAGGGAGACTGACCCTGTTGGAATTGATAGTGGACAAAAATATAAGTTGCTTTGGATAAAAGCGTCTGCTAAATGCGTAAATTAAATTACATCTCAAGTGTCCCTGCTGCTTCAGTTAGAACCACATGCAGACTTGGGCCTTCTACATCTCAAGTGTCCCTGCTGCTTCAGTTAGAACCACATGCAGACTTGGGCCTTCTACATCTCAAGGGTCCCTGCTGCTTCAGTTAGAACCACATGCAGACTTGGGTCTTCTACATCTCAAGGGTCCCTGCTGCTTCAGTTAGAACCACATGCAGACTTGGGTCTTCTACATCTCAAGGGTCCCTGCTGCTTCAGTTAGAACCACATGCAGACTTGGGTCTTCTACATCTCAAGGGTCCATGCTGCTTCAGTTAGAACCACATGCAGGTTAGATGACAGCAGCACAGGAATGCAACACTGAGAACTGCAGCCCTGCAGCAGGGGCGGGACCAGGTGATGCTGGTCTAAAACAGCAGCCACAGGTTTTCTCTGTTACAGTATTTGTGCTGTTCTTGTAAAAACTTTATCTGTGAGATTATACAGATAGAGACCACATGACATTTGAAAGTGAGAGATGTTGACAGGATGTCCAGGGCCTGTTTGTGTAGCCTGCATCAGGGCCCTACTGATGCACCCCCATGCTGGTTACACATGCTGTAGTTAGGGGTTTAACAAGATGAGCCTTATGATACAACCATAAGAAATAAGTGTAACAGATATTGATAGAATTAACACCCCCCAGTCCGTACACACACACACACACGCACACACACACGCACGCACGCACGCACGCACGCACGCACGCACACACACCCACACACACACGACCAAGTACACAGTAAATAAAGTAAATCAGTAAATGGTAAATAAAGATTTTGACGGATATACAATTACAGCCTATATATATATATGTGTCAATAAACTGATATAATTCTCCAACCCAGTCCATGTCTCAGTGACTGACTGGTCCTCTTCAATGTGTGTGTGTGTGTGTGTGTGTGTGTGCGTGTGTGTGTCTGTAATTGTAATTCTCCAGTCCAGTTCATATGTCCATCTGTTCACATATTTGAGATTGACTGGTCCTTCTCAATGTGTGTGTGTGTGTGTGTGTGTGTGTGTGTGTGTGTCTGTAATTGTAATTCTCCAGTCCAGTCCATATGTCCATCTGTGCACATGTTTGAGAGTGACTGGTCCTCCTCATGCTGTATGCTGTCAAAACCATCCAGAAGGGGTTGTTACCTCTGTGTATATGTATGTGTCTGTGTGTGTGTGCGCGCATGGGTGTGTGTGAGTGTGAGCATGTGTGTGTGTGTGTGTGTGTGTATGTGTGTGTGTGTGTATGGGCTGTAGCTGAACACGGTGACGCTCTCTATTCCCACATCCTGCAGGATAAAAGACAGAAATTGCTGTGAATCAGCGTCCATGGCCCAGTGAACTGTTGCCCAGTGAATCAGGCTGCATGAGAGACAGGGGGCTTTTATTCTGACACCAACTGTTGCCCAGTGAATCAGGCTGCATGAGAGACAGGGGGCTTTTATTCTGACACCAGCCATAAAACCATATCAGACTTTCCTTCTGCACATGAATTTCATGAATTTTTTCAAAGCCCTCTAGGACAGTTAAAATAAGTATTCACCCAAATTTGGAATGTGACAGCTTTTTAAATCTTTAAAGTTACAACAGACCAAAATGTTAATATTTTCATTTGTCACCCTAAGCTCCCTGCCATCCAGATTTGGTTACAGTGGTTGTATCATCATTTTCTTTTTTACAAAGAAAACGGAAGAGTGAATCTGGAGGACAGAAAATCAAAGCCAGGCATCCATGTTGGGTCTCATGTTCTAAAGACCTGAGTGAGATGTTTAGATATTTACTCACTGTAGTGTCTCCAGTTTACACTGTGGGTTCTTCACTAGAGCACAGAGCTGCTCTACATCTTTTTCATCAAGGTTATTGCGCTTCAGGTTCAGCACTCTGAGACTTGAGGAGGTCAGAGCAGAGGCCAGATAGGAACAGCTCTTCTCTGTCAGATTACACTTTCGTAGCCTAAAACAGAGAGAGCTGAGAATCAATCTCTCCAAACACACACACACACACACACACACACTCACATAATCACGCAGGCTCCTGCCTACCTTACTCACTTTGCTTCTTCCTCCCACACACACACACACACACACACACACACACACATTCCCTTAATAACAAACACAAAACAAAGCCACAGACACACACAACATCATACCCACATACATACTCTCAAGAGCTGCTCCTGGAATCAACACTTGGCGAACAGGAAATACACTGATTATGCAGACTGAGACCAGGATGCAGCAGATGATTATGCAGACTGAGACCAGGATGCAGAGATGATTATGCAGACTGAGACCAGGATGCAGAGATGATTATGCAGACTGAGACCAGGATGCAGCAGATGTTTTTATGTTTTTATACAAGTGCGTGTAAGACCTAACAAAGCTTAATATACCACAGATATAAACCATTGTGGGCCTGCATTCATATTAGGTCTAGTAGGTTGGATTTATTCCAACATCGATGCAAAAACAGCTACAAGAAACAACTACATCAATACTAATAAACCTTTACAGCAAAATAGTTCAAAGCTTTGACATGGACATAGTATGTATATAGGACTATAGGCTACTCATAGTATGTATATAGGACTATAGGCTACTCATAGTATGTATATAGGACTATAGGCTACTCATAGTATGTATATAGGACTATAGGCTACTCATAGTATGTATATAGGACTATAGGCTACTCATAGTATGTATATAGGACTATAGGCTACTCATAGTATGTATATAGGACTATAGGCTACTCATCTTTTTAAAGAATATATTTTTGGGGCTTTTTTTACTTTTATTCTGATAGGACAGTGGAGGGTGACAGGAAGTGAGTGGTAGGGAGCAATGGAGAAGGATGAGGAGGATGACCTTGGGTAGGACTGAACCCTTGTCCCCAGGTTACTGAACTACAGCGCCCCCTTGGGTAGGACTGAACCCTTGTCCCCAGGTTACTGAACTACAGCGCCCCCTGGCTATTCATCTTTTTTTTTTGTCATTTTGTAATTTACATTTACATTTAGGCATTTAGCAGACGCTTTTATCCAAAGCCACTTACAAAAGAGGATAACATTCAAGCTACAACACAATGAACTAACAAGGAGTGCATATTGCTAACATAGAATCTGCGCTGTTTTAAGTTGAAAGTGCAATAGTGTAACACAATGTAGAGAAATTAAATTATTAAGTGCATTCTCAAAGTTTATGACAGGAGATATTCTTGGAAGAGCTTAGTCTTCACGAATTTATTTTAGTCATATTTTTATAATTTTGTTCTTTTATTATTTTGTTCATTGTCATCAGCTATAGCCGTCACGATCACTTGGTTATACCATATAGATGATAGATTACGTTTTTAATTTCTACTGGTATACACTTGATCTACATCTTCTATTTCTTAGCACAATAGATGTAATTGTTTTACACACAAACTCCTAAAGAAGTGATGCTTACTGTAGCTCCTCCAGTTTGCAGTTTTGATGACAAAGACCAGAACATAAAAGTTCCACTCCTGAGTCTCCCAGCAGCTCATTGTTCCTCAGGTTCAGCACTCTGAGACTTGAGGAGTGTGAGGTCAGAGCAGAGGCCAGATAGGAACAGCTCTTCTCTGTCAGACAACAGCCACTCAGCCTGTTCCAGAAAGTTAGATGTGAATGTTAATCTATTCACTGTAACACAGCATACACACACACACACTCTGTCTCTCTGTCACACACCTACACACACACATTCTCCCCCCCACACATAGTCTCTCTCTCTGTAACTGGCAACATGTAATAATGTGCACATAGTCTCTTTCTCTGTAACTGACTATATGTAATAATGTGCACATAGTCTCTCTCTCTGTAACTGACTATATGTAATAATGTGTACATAGTCTCTCTCTCTGTAACTGACTATATGTAATAATGTGCACACAGTCTCTTCAGTACTGTACTTCAGTGCCCTTTATTTCACAGTTTGATGTCAAGAGCATAAAAGTTCCTCTCCTCGGTCAAGTAGCTTTCTGTGACTCACAAATAACCCACAACTCCCACACACTCACACACTCACACACACTCACACACACTCATATTCCAGTTTCAAAAAGTTCACCCACATTGTTTTTCTAACCACTCGAACCGTGCTGATTTTAATGAAACAGCTCCTCTGCTACTTGTTGTTGTCCCACTTCTAGCATGTCCACCAGCTCCAGCCACTGTCCAGCCACACTCTTATTTTCACTACCCCTGATGCCCTTACATGTCCACCAGCTCCAGCCACTGTCCAGCCACACTCTTATTTTCACTACCCCTGATGCCCTTACATGTCCACCAGCTCTCATACAGACATTCTGATGACATTTACCTCTGTCACCACCATCTCTGTTGGGCAAGGAGCTGGAACAAACACGTGTGTGTCGTGAAAACTTACTTCTGTAAAACTATAACACTAACAAAGGAGCTGGAACAAACACGTGTGTCTCGTGAAAACTTACTTCTGTAAAACTATAACACTAACAAAGGAGCTGGAACAAACACGTGTGTCTCGTGAAAACTTACTTATGTAAAACTATAATGCTAACAAACCCAATACTGCATCTGTGAGCTTTTTGTTCACCATTTGGTGTATTTCTGCTTGAATTTACTGGCATATGGTAGAGAGCACCACTTCCACGTTGGCTCTGTTCGTCGCGGCCGCTATGGCTTTTTCCTCATGCTTGTCCTTTGATCACACACACACACACACACACACACACACACACACTACACAATCTCTACATCTCTACACAAACTCAATAAAAAATGATGCTTACTGTAGTTCTTCCAGTTTGCAGTTTTGATGACGAAGACCAGAACATAAAAGTTCCACTCCTGAGTCCAGCAGCTTATTGTTACTCAGGTTCAGCACTCTGAGACTTGAGGAGTGTGAGGTCAGAACAGAGGCCAGATAGGAACAGCTCTTCTCTGTCAGATCACAGTCTCTGAGCCTGAAAAAAATTGAGTATCAATTACCAAACCTTTCTCTCTTTTAATTTTCAAAACTATATTCACACACACACACACACACACACACACACACACACACACACACACACACCCACAAACAAACACACAAAGTCTGTACTCCTCAGAGTCCCACAGGATCTAGGAAAACAAATGATTAGTTGAAATACTGGGCACTAGGGAGCTGTAGCTGCCGTGTAGTAGTGTCCCCAAACACCACAAAACAGGTTATAACAAAAATGATATGTCTATTTTATGAAATGGATTGTTGTATAAAAAAAAATCATCAAAAACTAAATAAAAATGTTGGGGATTTTTTCTGTACCAGGACACCCATAAACAGTGAGTCTCCTTTTATCTTTTGTGTCTGAGCTGATGCACAGAATCTAACACATGACACAGAGAAAGAGACAATAAATCCTAGTGAGTCTGCTAACAGATGTGCCTGATAAGTCTATGGTAAATTTCATTAGAGCCACAGTGAAAGCAATGAAAGTTGGCGCAATTTGTTTGACAAATTTGTTTGAAAAGCTGAATTTAGCTGAAACACTGTTTATATGGACACCACACATCAGAACATTAATAGATTTAATGTACAAGACTTTCAATCCACCAAAAGACCATCTGTCTATCTCCTGTTTTTTGCAGGTGGGAAATAACTACATTGATCTCAACCACCCCCCCAGCCTCCTCTATACATCCAAAGTCTCCTCTACACACACACTACAAACACTCACTATTTTACTATAAAACTACAAGAAATCATGAAATTATGCTTACCATAGTTCCTCCAGTTTGCCGTCTTGTTGAGAAAGACCAGAACATAACAGTTTCACTCCTGAGTCTAGCAGCTCATTGTTATCAAGGTTTAGCACTCTGAGACTTGAGGAGTGTGAGGTCAAAGTAGAGGCTAGACAGGAACAGCTCTTCTCTGTCAGACTGCAATCCCATAACCTGAAACAGAATCAAGCAATCAATCAATGTATTTTGACCGCACAGCTGGTGGTCATATATACAGTATGTGTTACTCAAAGTGGTCCTTGTGGACTACTCCCCCCTGTACTAGAACCCCCAAAATGTGAAACAGCAAAACAGTTTTAATGAAATTACATCCTTTAGAACCCAACATGAATACTAATGGAGAAAACTAGCAGCTTAATATTCCACTATTCCAGCAATTATTACTCTCACAGCTGGAAATCAATGACCTAGAATAACATCATTCATTTCACAGCAAGTGAGGTCAGGAGGACCACAAGATTGAATCTGTAGCACTTCTGAGCTGAACGTAACTGCAGATGACCTGAAATGTTAGATCATGAAAAAGCTGAATACCTGCTCCCTAGACTAAGTGAACAACCACCTGCGTTCCTTCTAACAGAATGTCAAATCTTCAGCAAGAACAACATCCCATTCTCCTTTAAACCTGGTAACACCCTCTGACAGAGACTGGTTCAGCCCAAGAACAAAACTCCAACACAACCTCAATAATGTGGTTTATGCAGTACAATGCAGTGAGGAATGCCCAGACCTGTATATTGGAGAAACTAAACAACTACTTGACAGATGCACAGCCCAACACAGGAGGGCGATCTCATCAGGACAGGATTCAGCAGTACATCTACATCTAAAGGAGAAGGGACACTTCTTTCAAGACACTGACGTGCACATTTTGGACAAGCAAGACAGGTGATTTGAGAGGGGAGCAAAGGAGGCCATCTACTTCCATCTGGA
The DNA here is from genome assembly GCA_015244755.2 of Tenualosa ilisha. Classification (NCBI taxonomy): domain Eukaryota; kingdom Metazoa; phylum Chordata; class Actinopteri; order Clupeiformes; family Clupeidae; genus Tenualosa; species Tenualosa ilisha. The sequence continues at coordinate 127,654 of PYXC01000141.1, read as the reverse complement.
ACAACCAACTTTGAACACAGGAGTGGGGCTGCCTATGTAATATGCCCCCACAGAGACATACTAGAAGTGTGAAGTTTATTGAAGTGAATATCCACTGACACAAAAACACACACACACACACACATACACACACACAGACACACACATCTATACAAGTTGCTGCTTGTTAATTGTGTGCTCACTTTAGTTCGGTGATGGCACTGCATTTAGAAACATGAATGCATATTTTTTTTATATACAACCAAGGCAAATTTTCTGGCAATGATGTGTCCCAGGTGATGCAGGACTGACAGTATGTTACTTACCAAGCTGATGTGGATGTTGTGACCACTGGCAGCAGCCTCTGAAGAACTTCATCTGGACTGAGGAGTTCGGTCTGATCTTTCTCTGGTGTCTTTATGTACTTCTGCAGATCAAACTCAGCTAGTTGCTCTTCTGGTGTCTTAAACTCAAATCTCTTAGTCTTCCACTCTCCTGGTGAGAGCATGTCTACATACAGAGTTCCTGAGCTCCTGTCAGTGTCCTCCAGTACAGCATGGTGATTCAGCTCATTCAGACAGTAGAACAGATTGATCCTTCTATCTGAGCTGCTCTGTTCTCCAATCTTCTGTTTGACATACTGGACTGTTTGCTCTGAGCTCTGTGATTGGCTACTGCTCTGTGGCAGCAGGTGTCTTAAGAGAGTCTGATTGGACTCCAGGGAGAGGCCCAGAAGGAAGCGGAGGAAAAGGTCCAGGTGTCCATTCTTACTCTGTAAGGTCAGGTCCACTGCAGTCTTGTGTAGGTCATGAAGTGTTGCAGCTCTGAACAGAGCAGAGAGCTGAGAGGTTTGCTGTTGGTCAGGCATGTTTCTCTGTCTGTTGCTGAAGCAATGGAACACATATAAAGCTGCAAGAAACTCCTGGATGCTCAGATGCACAAAGCTAAAAACCTTCTCCTGGGACAGTCCAGACTCCTCTCTGAAGATCTGAGTACACACTCCTGAGTACACTGATGCTTCTGTGACATCAATGCCACACTCTCTCAGGTCTTCCTCATAGAAGATCAGATTGCCCTTCTCCAGCTGTTGGAAGGCCAGTTTCCCCAGTTTGAAAATCACCTCTTCATCTCTCTCTTTTCTCTCTGTGTACCTCCCCTTTTTTATGCTTGTCTGGATGAGCAGGAAGTGTGTGTACATTTGAGTCAGAGTCCTTGGCATTTCGACTTTTTCTGATTCTTGTGATGTTCTCTCTATAACAGTGGCTGAAATCCAGCAGAAGATTGGAATGTGACACATGATGTAGAGGCTCCTGGATGACTTCAGGTGTGTGATGGTTCTGCTGACCAGATTCTCATCACTGATTCTCCTCCTGAAGTACTCCTCTTTCTGTGGGTCCTTGAAACCCCTTATTTCTGTCACCTGACACACACACTCACTAGGGATCTGACTGGCTGCTGCTGGTCGGGTGGTGATCCAGAGGAGAGCAGAGGGAAGCAGATTCCCCTTGATGAGGTTTGTCAGCAGCACATCCAGTGAGGCTGGCTCTGTCACATCACAACTCTTTGTGTTGGAGTGGAAATCTAGAGGAAGTCGACACTCATCCAGACCATCAAAGATGAAAATGACTCTGTGCTTTGAACTGGTGAAGATTCTTTGATCTTTGATTTCTGGGAAAAAGTGCTGAATAAGATCCACCAGACTGAGTTTCTTCTCCTTCATCAGGTTCAGCTCCCGGAAAGGAAGAGGAAATATGAAGTGGACATCCTGATTGTCTTTTCCTTCAGCCCAGTCCAGAATGAACTTCTGCACAGACACTGTTTTTCCAATGCCAGCCACTCCCTTTGTCAGCACTGTTCTGATGGGTTTGTTTTGTCCAGATAAGGGTTTAAAGATACAATTGATAGGTCTGCTTCGTGCTGCTTCTCTCCAGGATGCTCTCTCTATCTGTTTGACCTCATGTTCAGCACTGACCCAACCTCTTCCCCCAAATGTGGTGTAGAGCTCTGTGTAAATTTTTTCAAAGAGTCTGCTTTCTTCCCTATTTAAGATTCCCTCACAATGAAATTTAAACTTCTTCTGAAGATTTGATTTGTGAATGTGTTGACATCTATGTGAAAACAAAAGGAGATTATTACAGATCAAATTAGACCACTGAAAGTCAAAAGACATTAAAGACATTAAAATGAAAGACGTTAAAAGACATTAAAGTTAAAAGACGTACTTGCATATCTACCTATATAAATGCAAGGAATGTCTGTGCCAGATGGCAAGTCAGGTTAACATCCACAAAACAAGCTCCTCATGCTACCGTGGGGGAAAACAGAGGTTCATTTTGGCTTCAGATCAATCAGGTGTCCTGCTAGTAGTTATACTTAACACAATTTAGATGGAGCTTGACTAATTTCTGCAAATGTGACGATTTTGATTGATAACTGTTAGCTTCATTAGCTTGCTAACTGGCTGTCTTCATGTATCACCAGTGCAAATGCAGCTAACTTTAGCTTGCAAAACTGAGCTAATCAGACTGGTCATTGGAAGAAGTACAATGATGAGTCTACTCATGATGCCTCTGTTAGCATTTAAATGGAATTAACAAACCATGGAAAATGTATATCAGTCTAAACCCAGGCAAGCAAACAGGTCATCATCAGACAAATCATCTCGTCTGCATTTTATTCAGTTTGTCGTAGGGATCTATTATAGTTAAGCAACTTTATCTACTTACAGACAGTGCTTCTCCACTCACTTGCATGATAAATTGGCCACTACTTTATTCTCATTTCCCCCCAAGCCAACCCCACCCTCGCAGTTTGGGGGTGTTAACCAGACTTGCCGTCCGTATCTAGATCTCACTGTCCAACTAAATATATTTGATATTTGGCAGGGGTCTTACAAATGGCATAAGTGAATACAGTGCCAAGTTTCAAGTTGTTTTGACAAGGAATGCAAGATCTTGTTTAAAGAGCAAACCTCAGCATTGAATCATCAGTGAACAGAAAAAAGCCCAACATGTGTGGATGGGAAATACAAAACACTTTAAAATGAATTAATGTGTGGAGTGATATTTGTTTCACTTTAAAATGAATCTGAATAATTTGCAGACCTGCCAACCTAGATCTTTTTTTTTTGAGTAGCGCTTCGTCGTCCAATAACAGCAGCCCAAAAGCGTAACCAAATAAGCGTGTAACTGATTTGGTCTACTTTGGAGTCCTCAATGTTTTAAGGGTCCAAGACCCCTCAACTTGGACAAAGGGGACGAACCCCATATTAGCTTAACATGGAAGCCCCTATGGCTTATTAATGCAGGTTGATGTTGATGTTTGGCCTCTAGGGTCCTCTAGGTGACCTCAGAGCCACAGATCACCTTTTGAATATCTCTAGACCAGCTTTTGATGTCAGAAAGCTGTAGAAAACAAATGCAAAACTCTAGCTCACATAAGCACTAGGGCTGTTGAAGTTAGCATGTTAATAATGTGTTAACGCAAGCTCACTTTATCACAATTAAAAATATTTAAATAGCAATGAACTGGGCTCATCTTGGTATGAAACATTGCAGACTTTCACGGGTGATTAACATGCGAAATAAAGCTAGTTATAACATTCACTTTTCCAAGTTGTTCTGTGGTTGATGGCTCTGAACATGAATGCGCACATGTCCTTACCTCCACCTGTCGACTGTATTTCCTTACCTCCACCTGTCGACTGTATGTCCAAAACACTTGACTGAACTGTCAGGAGTCAAATTACTTCCTCTTTGCTCTTTCGTAGTGCAAGTGTAGCTTGCAGCCATTACAGTTAAGCAAAATTACAGTCAAATGGTATTTTGCACATACGTCCAGTACATGTCTGAAATATTATTTTTGAAAGAGTATTGACTACATCATTTTATGAGATTAATCGTGATTCAAAAAATGAATAGTTTGGTAGCACACAGAAATCCCTGCCTGTCAATACTGTCCTTTGGTCATGACTGACCATACAGTCTGAAAAGAGTTGCCTTTTTTATTGAATTTATATTTGTTTTATTATAGTAATATTGCCATCATTATTACAATATTATTATAAGCCATCAACTTGTCAGACTTGTCAACAACTTGTCAGACCTCATCACACAGGCCACAGCAAGTTGACATTTTGTTGCTGTCTTTAAATGTACGCTCATATAGGCTACACGAGGATTGATATGAAATTCCAAATGTTAAAATGGGTTACTACATGTTAATATTTTATTCACCAGCTTTGTATACTTTTGAGTGACAACACATATCAGCCAAAATGCGCAGAGAAGGGGTCTCCGACAGGCAGCTTGGGAGCTACCAGTAGCTCGCCACCTGCGAATAACTCCTCAAAGGGTCCAAGGAAATGTAAATAAAATCACAAAAGGTCACAGTCACAAAGGGCATTAAATCTATTAAAATCTCAATTAAACTAAATTGAGATTTAAACATCCTGCCCTGCCTGGACAAAATGATCCCAGTTCTGCTGCTGTATTAGTGAACGCCAGATTTGGCGATGAAGGTGGCTATATAGGAATGCTATTCACCAGACAAAGGGGACAAGCTGAGCTGACCTCAGCTGAGCTCACCCAACACAACTAACACTGGGTTTAAACTTCGGATGCCAGTGTCCTTGATGGATGCTTCATGTCATAAATTCCTTGGATGCTGATTTTTATGGCAGTCTAACAGCACCAAAATGGCAGACACTAAATAACAGCTACTGGAGTTAAGTTGCACGTTTAACAGATGATGTGTGAGAGGTGATTGGTTAATCTGTCAGATGTTGATCAAAGGGAAGTCTAGTGTCTGGGAGCTGATTGGTTAATGTCAGATATTGATCAAAGGGAAGTCTAGTCTCTGAGAAGCTGATTGGTTAATGTCAGATGTTGATCAAAGGGAAGTCTAGTCTCTGAGAAGTGGCTCCATGATGCCCTTGTGCAATCAGCTGTCCTGAAGTAACTTAAACTGAAACTGAATTGTGAATTGAAATTGAATTATGTATATATAGACTAAGTATATGGTATATGGACTGAGAGCACAAGTGTTAGTGAAATCCATTTAGATTTAGCCAGACTCAATTTCAGAATATTACATATGTTTCAGACAGTTTCAATTCACTAAATACAAAAACACTAAACTAAATATTCAGATTCATTTTGAAGTCAAAACAAATATCTCTCCAAATTATCGCTTCTAACCTCAACAATCATATTTTTCCTATCATCCATATGCCATATGCGATGGAGGGGGTGAGGTGGAGGAGGATGAGGTTGGTTGGGGTGGAGTTTTGTGGTGGTTTTTTGGCTGCTTGTGTGCCTGTCAGAAACATCCACTCTGAAACATCCAGTCTAACATCTAACTATGATGGGGTATTGAGATGGCCTCCTCCTCCACCTCAACCCCTATGTGTCCATGCGATGGCACACGGCCAAAGATTAGATAGGAGCAGCTCAGATAGGGGAGTGCTGTGCTGTGGCTGTTTGTTGTACCGCTGATCTAAGAAACCTGCTCTGCCTGCTACCAGGCGGACCAGTCTCAGAGATAATTAGATCCCTGGCTCTCTCTTCTTGGAGCAGCTACTTTCTGGGGACCAGATAGACTGGAAAAACAGAATTAGCTGAGCCGCGGTACTTAATAAGCATGTGTCACTTAACTGACAACAAACACACACACACACAAACACACCTATTACCTCTTTGCTTCATGGCTGGTGTGATCTTGAGAGAGACCTGTGTTAGAGGCAGCATCATCTTCTTCAGGAGTAGATCTTATTCTAAAGAGCAAGGAGAGAACCCTCATCATCACATAACCTATAACATTACATAAATATCACACACGAACACACACACACACACAATGTTGCTGATAGCTTCAGCACTGAGACAACATTATGTAGCATGAACATGAAGTCCTGCTCTTACTGTCCAGTAGAAGAACTAGCGCCCTCCATCCTAGAGAAGAAGAGAGAGAAGAACTCACATTAGAAGAGAACATTTCTGTCTTTATGTCTGATAATCAGACACACACACACAGACATACACATATACATACACACACACACACACACACACACACACCACAGTCTACTGTACAGCATACACATATGCAGAGGTTTTTGGGTCAGCTCACACACAAACATAGTCCTGCTCTTACTGTCCAGTAGAAGAGTCTCCTCCTGTAAAGTTGATTGGCAGAGGCATGGATCATCACTCTTCATGGACACACAGGTGGGGGTAGGGGAGGGGGCCTGCCGTTAGAACTAGAACCCTCCATTCTAGAGAAGAGGAGAACTCACATTAGGAGAACATTCATGTCTCTATGCCTGATAAGCAGACACACACAGACAGACACACACTGCCTTTCTTAAAATACCCACAATTTGCATCATAATACTACTTAGGACAGTCAGGGTCTTAACTACTTTGTACAACAGTATTATGAAGTCTGACTGTATCCTACATCTAAGCTATTGTTGCAGTCTATCTTTGTGAAACCGGCCCCTGCTCTTACTGTCCAGTAGAAGAGTCTCCTCCTGTAAAGTTGATTGGCAAAGGCATGGACTCATCACTCTTCATGGACACACAGGTGGGGGTAGGGGAGGGTGGCCTGCCATTAGAACTAGAACCCTCCACCCTAGAGAAGAGAAGAACTCACATCAGGAGAACATTCCTGTCTCCGTCAGATAGTCACATACACCCACGCACATGCACACACACACAGACATGTACAGACACACACAAACACATATTCTTGAACTGGGCAGGCACCCTGCAGTGTAAATACCACATACATACCAAAGTCTACTGGACAGCACGCACACACACACGCACACACACCACAGTCTACTGTACAGCATACACATATGCAGAGGTTTTTGGGTCAGCCCACACACAAACATAGTCCTGCTCTTACTGTCCAGTAGAAGAGTCTCCTCCTTTAAAGTTCAGTGGCAGAGGCATGGAACCATCACTCTTCATGGACACACAGGTGGGGGTAGGGGAGGGGGGCCTGCCATTAGAACTAGAACCCTCCATCCTAGAGAAGAGGAGAACTCACATCAGGAGAACAAACCTGTTTATGTTGGATAAACACAAACACATTCACGCACACATGCGCACACACACACATACACACACAGACACACGCCTCTTTCATGATCATGTTCCTCACTCTGCAGTGTTTTTAACAGGGGAAGAAGGGGTTTTGTTGCCTGTTCTCCTTAAGACTTATGACCACACCATATATGCCACCTGCTAGACAAAGCTTTGCACCAACTTCTGACTTCTTTAAGCAGAAGCCTCTGCTGACATAAATGAGTCTAGACATGACTCTTCCATTCTGCCTATATGACGTATAAACTCTGCTGAAAAGTCATCTTGTAAAATCTGCACGTTACAATCTGCATCTGCAGTAAACCAAACCATCAGGGCTGCACATTGTACACCCATAACATGCATTGTACACCCATAACATGCATCAGGGCTGCACATTGTACACCCATAACATGCATTGTACACCCATAACATGCATCAGGGCTGCACATTGTACACCCATAATATGCATCAGGGCTGCACATTGTACACCCATAACATGCATTGTACACCCATAACATGCATTGTACACCCATAACATGCATTGTACACCCATAACATGCATCAGGGCTGCACATTGTACACCCATAATATGCATCAGGGCTGCACATTGTACACCCATAACATGCATTGTACACCCATAACATGCATGCGATGAGAACAGTCTCAAAGTGATAATGAAGTAATGAGATACACTTTACAAAAACAAACTAACTACCAATGCATCACAGGAACCAAACTAACAATGCATCACAAGAACCAAACTACCAATGCATCACAAGAACCAAACTACCAATGCATCACAAGAACCAAACTACCAATGCATCACAAGAACCAAACTACCAATGCATCACAAGAACCAAACTACCAATGCATCACAAGAACCCTGTGGTTTAACTAGCGCATGCTAGTTTCTTCTACAGTTTCTGTGCCTGCAGTCATGCAGTAAACCGCACTCATAAGTTTTAAGCTAATGACACACGCTATAAGTGGCGGTTGGAGATGTGAAGGAATACATTTGTATATTCATAGTTTCCTGGGTTCCAAGCCCTCAATAAATGCAACTGTGGGGAAAGAGAGTGTTAAGTGTACTAAACCACCAGAGTGGGCCCTCAATCTTCCAAGACACTATGTAGAAATGTAGAAATATATGTTTTTACATTCCTTACTAAATATTCCCAGCTATGTATTCAAATCAAACACTAACCATGAAAATTAGATGACATTTACCTCAGTGTCCAGAGTATTTCTTGAGCCTCAAATGTTCCTTAGCCACTTACCAGTGTCCAGAGTATTTCTTGAGCCTCAAATGTTCCTTAGCCACTCCTCAGCTGCCAATTTATAATGATTATGGGTGAACAGCTACTCAAAATGATACAAAGCATTGAGACATACATCTCTTTCACTTTAGCAGAAACTGAAAATACAACGACAGCAGGGAGCCTGTGGTTTTTCTTACAGTGCTCTGTGCCTGTAGTCACAAAGCCCCACTAGTGTTGACTTAGACTTACAGACTAGTCACAGACTGTAGGAAAATACAATGACTTCATTACTATCTATTATCAAGTTATGCGGAAATGTAATTTCTTTCTGACCTCCACGGCATGGAACTGAGTTTAAGTTTCATTCAGTATTGGAACTACAGGCAGGACAGGCAAAAAAAAGCTAATTTGGCTTTTTTTCCTCCGATTTTTGTGGGTGTTTGTTTACATACCATGCGACGCTGTCATGTGGATCACTGTCTCCGCCTTTCATTTCATGAGCCCAATTGCTGACTTACCTGTTCCTCATTGTGGCTAGCCACTTTCTGGCAGGTAATGACAGCGCCTACATCTTGTTGTATCTCCTATTCAAACCATTTACTCACCACCCTCCACTTACCCAAACTGACTTTATTATGTTTGAGATATATTGAATAACCTGGAATGACCAAGGGTGGCTGGCAACATTGGCGAGGTTATATTTGCGTATTTATAGTTCCGGATTATTGAAACCCGGAAGAAAGAAATGGTAGGTCTGAATCGGCCGCTGGAGGGACTTTAACTTTAAGCTATGCTTCTGAGGCAGACTGTACGCGATGTAAACGTAACCCTGTACACAGGTGTGTGATTGTAGCTTGTAAAGCGTTTCTCTCCCACTTCCTACTTTAGCAGTGACGGGTAAACAAAAACCTGGGAAACCCACAAGCGAATGTGCCAGCAAGAAAGCGACACGCAATGAACGAGTAGCGATGTGAACGGCCCTTAACGGCCATGCACGGTTGCCTCTCATGGCGAGTCCTATTTGACAAGGACGCTAGACTAAGAGTTTAATCTTTGTTAATGAAGCCAATTAGAAATCAGTTTCGTTGAAGCACGATTCAAACGTTTATTATTCAAAAAACTGAGACAAACTACTCACCAAAAGTAGGCTATTTCCTTGATGTGTTATTGCACAGACATTCTTCGTCACAAAATGGAGACAACGACTTCAGTTTTACTTTCACTTAGATAGGGAAGGAGACGTGTGCAAACTCCTCCCGGTGTTTTCATATGGAGATTAGGGCTGATTCATAATCAGTGTTTTATGTATCGGGCCACATCCACTTCAAACTCCAAACCAAGGACATATGGCCATTGGCTTTCGGAAATCTCCCTATCCAGAGACTGTACTTTTTACAATTTAGACAAAGCATTGATGGTTCTATGTTATAGGTCATTAATTCATTGAGTCTGTTGACTTTTTGCTTTGTCTATGGTCTACTGTAACAGCCAGTAAGATCATTGGCACCCAACAGCTATCTATGGGGCAGACAATTGGTGAGTTGGGTGTGGTCCATTTTAACAATGACCAACCCTCTTGGAGGAATTTGTTCCTCCTCCATCTTGTCGGAGACATGTAGGCTACCAAGTGCAAAGTTGTCCCATGTTCCTAGTGCAATTAATGCACTTAACCAATCACTAAATCATGCATGACATTTGAAGATGCACTGAAATATATTATTTATTTAAGACTATTAATCATTGCTTTGCTGTCACATTTGAATGGACTACGCTAACAGACTTCTTAGTCCAGTGAGGATGGTTAACACCCCTGTGTTTCATGTCTTTGTGTTAAGTGGGTCTTGTAGGCCCTGCCCATATATTTTGTGTTGTTTATGTCTTTTTAACCACTAATGCAAACCAAATTTCCCCATGTGGGACAATAAATGTCAGAACTGAACTGATTTGGAGCTGGTTTCCTGAAGCCTTCTTAATACTAAGTAGTTCTTAGCATTTACCTTAAGGACATGACTCCTGACACGTTTGTTGCTAGTCTATCATTATTCCGCTTTTAACGGAGAGCTAGCAGGCACTATGAGTGCTGTATTAAACCTCTTAGCATCGTTGACTTTTTAGAGGATATAAATCCTTCACAAAAGGGCTGGGCTGCCTGTTCCCACTATAGCCTATAGGGCCCCCAGAGCCCCTCTGAACCCCTGGTGGCTTTTCACACGCATCAGTCATCATCTGTTCCCACTATAGCCTATAGGGCCCCAGAGCCCCTCTGAACCCCTGGTGGCTTTTCACATGCATCAGTCATCATCTGTTCCCACTATAGCCTATAGGGCCCCCAGAGCCCCCTGAACCCCTAGTGGCTTTTCACACGCATAAATCATCATCTTTTCAGGAAAGAACTTCTAGCTCCCAAAATTTTTGGAAGGCCCAAGCCATGAATTAATATTGCCTGTTGGATCATGGGATTAAAGGCACACTCTCTTTGGAAATTTACTAAACTTATAAAATGCCAGTGCCACTAATGAACAAAACAGAAAGTAACTCATGAGCCTTATGGAAACAAGTCTATTACCTTCAAGCAACATAACTCTTCAAAAAATATCATCACTGGCTCCTGTCCTAGTTTGTAAACAAATACAAGTTTTGGTGATAATTTACAGCATTGGTTCAAGTTGGGCTAAAAACAAGACTGATAGCTTTCCTTGACTGATAGCATTCTAGCTCGGAATTCACAACGCCTCCCTCTGTTCGCTGACTGGACAGGTTAAAATGCCTCCTGAGACAACGAGCTCAGTGGGATTAAATCCAGACTATCACTGCAGGGAGATGCTAATCAAGCGGAGGTGCTAGGTAGGCATGAGCTAATAGTCAAAATCATGTTTCAAATATAGCATGGAAATTAACATGACGGGGCTTTGCAGAACTATTTTGAGTCCGGGGTTGGATGGTGTTGGGACATGTCTAAATGCATGATAAATTACGTGTTGAGATAAGAGGCTTTCAGAAAAACTTTTTTTTTTTAATTTAGTTAAATAGGCCTAAACGTAATCCATAGATGCCAATCCACAAGTGATTTTCCAAATGCATGTGAATTTCAATGAGTGACAATAACGACCAAAGATGATTTTTAATACTAGGCTAATTTGGGGGCGTGGCAGAGTGAGGACATGACATCACATTACGTTTCTCCTGAACGACCCATAGACAGTCGGCCATATTTCCTGTGTCGCTCTCAGCCAGCTGGTTTGCTGGAGCGAAGCGAAGTTACAACCGTATGAAAGTTGGTGAACACTAAAGAAACTTTTGTATTTTAACAGATCATCGTATCATAGTAGCAATGGGAGGCAACCAGTGCTGCGTCATAAACTGCACGGCCACTTCCCACGATCACCAAGGCAAAAGACTGGACGAAGAGTTATCTTTTCACAGTTTTCCAGTGTGGAAGCAAACTGGAGGAGCCGAACTCTCTGACATAACAAAGCGCCGTCGGATGGCCTGGATAGCCGCTGTTGGACGGTCCGACCTAACTTTCGACCAAGTCCCCGTATCGATGAAGGTGTGTTCGAGGCATTTCCAGTCTGGTGAGTTATGGGCTTTATATTAAGTTTTTATAAGTGCAAGTTGCATTCGATGCACAGTGCTGGTTACGTTCAACGGGGCATTCAGCAAACTATTATTGTCTTTCTTGCTTTCCCCCTTGTGAGTTTACTTGAGTCATCTGCCTTGTTTGATGAGAAATACTCCATTAGCTCGTTATTAACCATGCGAAAACATTTCTCGCATGCTTTGCGAGTTGAATTCTGCCACAGTGCGGCTGACCTACCAATCTTTGTCCCGCCCCTCAGTTTACCACTAGGACACAAAATAACTGGTAGTCAGGCTTGTCAATCATGCTAGGCGATGCCCTAATTTGTTAAATGCCGTAGAGGCGTGTTTTTTCCCTTAAAGCGGAGGCTACTACAAAACAAATGGTAAGGTTCATGAAAGACTCCGAGCAGTAGCCTAAAAGGTGGAGAAGTTTTATGGTTGTAGAAGAATTTATGGGAATTTATGTTGAAGAAGAACGTTCCTTTTGAAAATCACTTTCAATTATTAATAGCCTGTTATTTGTCAGTGCCCTGATGCAAAAAAAGAAACAAAAAAACATTAAACTATTATCTGTTCTCTAGATGTAAATCTGACACTATAATTGCTGAAATTCACCAAATCCATTCAATTGAGCCTGAAAGGTGGAGAAGTGTTAAGGTCATCGGGAATTTATGTTGAATGCAATAAGAACGTTGCATTTTATTCAATTATTAATACCCTTTTCTTTGTCAGTGTCCTGATCCTGAGCCCGTTATGAGTCTGTGTTCCAAATCCTGCCTGTTCCCAGGTCAGCCTGCTGACGACATGCAGGAGGATGACCCTGACTGGGCCCCGCACTTACACCTAAGGGAGCCCAGCAAGGACGGCGCAGGTGAAGGAGGACGCGAACGAGGAGAGGGTGAGCTACGGAGCCAGGGAGAGGACAATCAGAACGGTAATAATAGAACAGGAGCAGAGCTGGAACCAGTAGACTGGGAGCCGGAGGCGAAGCGCGCACGAGCGCGAGCGCGGTCCGAGTGTGAGTTCTGCTCGTTGCGTCGGGACCAGATCAACCGCCTGCTGGCGGAGAACCAGGAGCTGCGCTACGAGCTGGAGCGCAGGCGCATGAACGAACTCTTCCTGGAGGAGGACGACGAGAGAGTGCGCTACTACACCGGGCTGCACTGCTTCGCCGTGCTGATGGGGGTCCTTCACCACATCCTGCCCTTCCTGCCCGCTGATCCCCGCAACACCTCCGACGCGGACGCGGACACACGCAACGCCGCTGCCTCCACGGCAACGGCAGCGCTGCTCTCGCCCTTTCAGAAGCTTCTGCTCACCCTTATGCGGCTCCGGCTGGACCTCCCTGAGCGACACCTAGGGCACCTATTTGGTGTGGCACCCGAGGCTGTGGTGCAGACCTTCCAGGTAGTGTTATTGCAATGTTTCATTACCTCCATACCTTACACACACACACACACACACACACAGGTGTAGTGGGCATTATTTTAATGAGGGTACGCATTTTACATTTACATTTACATTTATGCATTTAGCAGACGCTTTTATCCAAAGCGACTTACAACTCATCAACTATCAATTGTTCCGGGCCAGTCTCCCCGAGAGCAACTTAGGGTTCAGTGCCTTGCTCAAGGGCACAACGGTGGCAGCCGGGATTCGAACCCCAAACTTTTCAGGCTACTTACACGCTAGCCAGGTTCCTTAACCACTAGCCCACCCCACCCCACCCCACCCCACCCCACCCCACCCCTACGCAGCAGGCCTAATTGCAAAGAAAGTCACGTGCAAAACTTACGTTGATAGTGACATGGTCATCCTCTAAGTGTTGCAATCCTGTGAGTGTTTGCAGTTGTTTGTGTCCATAGAGGGCTTATTGGAGGGGTCTGATGGCTTATTGGTACCCAGTGCCTTATTATTATAGTGTTAGAAGTGAATGTCTTATTTATAACAAAAAACTGAGAAATACATAAATTATCTGTTCCAAGAAGTGTGTGTGTGTGTGTGTGGGGGGGGGGCGCTCTGTACCCCCTCTTCCAACGCCCACTACACCCCTGCCTGTGACACACACACACACTCACTCCCGGAAGTCTGAGGAAGGCCCGTAAGGGCTTGTAACATCACTCCAAATAAAAATAAATGATCTCCGGTGAGTAGATCTTTACTTTTTCTTTGAAAACACACACACACACACACACACACACACACACACACACCCACCCTGAGAGGACGGTAACCTTAGTTTTCGGTATGAGCTGCTATACTGCCCAGCACTATAGCTTTTGCTTACTATTTATTTGACACCCCTGCCTCCAGGCAACGCTGTCGGTGCTGCATGCCCAGCTGAGTCCGCTGGTGTACTGGCCGGAGAGGGGCAGCCTGTTGGCCTGCATGCCGCTGCCGTTTGTGGAGGCGCTGGGCGGGGATCACGTGACCGTGGTGCTGGACTGCCTGGAGGTGCGCATCGAGAGGCCCAGGAGCATGAAGGGCCGTGAGCAGACGTACTCCTACAAGAGGCACACCTACACCATGAAGTACCTGGTCGCCATGACGCCGCAGGGAGCCGTCGCCTTTGTCTCGCCTGCGCTAGGGGGGCGGACCTCCGACATGCAGGTAGGGTAACCACGGGAACCACCTCTGGCTTCTAGGGATGGGGTCTGTGGTGAAGTACCTTCTTCTGATTGAGATAGCACCACAAAATGACTCAGGAACATTCTTTACATCATGATTAGTTGAATCTGTCTCAAGATTTGGTTTCACTTTGATTAGGACAAGGACATGGGGTGGGGGTTGGTTGCTCTTATTTGACTGCCCCTCTGTTCCTTAAGTAATAATATTTATTATGACTATTATTTATTTGTAATATTTTCAATAGCTCATCAGTGTGCATTATTCAAGGCTGATGTTGATGACATTGGAAATGTTATTGTCCTCCTTTGCTGACGGGGGCGCTGCAGGTCGCAGAGGGCAGTGGGATCCTGGAGAGGCTGACGAGTGGAGACTACGTGCTGGCGGCGCGCGGCTTCGAGCTCAAGGAGAGCGTGGGCGTCATGTGCGCGCAGGTGAAGCCGTTGCCGTTTGGGAAGGGCCGGCAGCAGTTCGACGTGAAGAGCGAGGAGGAGACGCGGAAGTGTGTGGCGCACCTGCGCACGCACCTGGAGCAGGTGGTGAAGGCCAGCCAGGTGCAGCAGCACTTTGCTCTGCTGGAGAAGACCGTGCCCGTCAGCATGCTGCTGCCACCAGGGGGCATCGGAGGGACGCAGGACGAGGAGCCGTCGCTGCTCGATAAGGTCGTCACTGTCTGCTGCGCATTGCTGAACATGTGCCCCAACGTCACTGAACAACCGGATGATTGAGTGAAAAGGGTGTGTGTGTGTGTGTGTGTGTGTGTGTGTGTGTGGTGCTGCTGCTGCCAAGGATCCCAATGTCACTGAAGAACCAGATTGTTGAAAGGGTGTGTGTGGTCTGTCATTCAAACTCAATGAACATCAGTAGCTGCTCAACAAATTCCCCAACATCACTCAACAACCTTGTTCAGCAAGGTCCTCAGGAAGCGCCTGAAGGGTGTGTGTGTGTGCGCGCGTGTGTGTGTGTGTGTGTGCGCGCGCACAGTCCTGTGCTAGTGTTTAACATGAACAACTTATGAAATCTGCCTCCACCATTGCCAAAGTGCAGTTGAGACAAGGTGCTTCCCACAGGCCCTCTGCTTACTTTCATCTGTAAATACTCCAGATTTCAATCTCTTTATTTTGTCTTGTTTTTTATTCCCTCTTGCCAGTGGATCATTTTATTTTCATCTTCTTAAAACTTACCTGCTGTACTGTAGCGTCTGATACAAAAAGATGTTTTGAAGTGTTTTTTTTTTTTTTTTTTTAAACAAGATGAAATTATATTGGGATGGGGGAGGGGAGATTATTTAAAACTGCACTAGATTAAAAAAAGATGATTTAAAACTGTACTCTCCTGAATTGAGAGCCAGGGCCTCAGCAGTGTGACATGAGACAATCCCTCCAGTAGGACTGTGGCAAGCGTGGGTGCAGGTGTCGTTTTTGTCAAGTCTTTATTTAACGCTATTTAAAGCACAAGTGTTTAGTGTGAGATGATCCCTCGGACTGGCTTGTTCACAAGGAGACGATTCCTGAGAATGTCTAGTCAAACTCTGACTATGACCTGCTTTTGTTGAGTTCTTATTTACTTCTAAGGGCCATAGCAGACCCGTTTAAAACAGCTGTGTGTGCTGCAACCAGAGGTAGCTTCTTGTGGTTCTGCCCCGCTGAGCTGGCAGCTGCAGGGCCTCCTGTTAGAAATAAATAAACCCTCACTGTGAATGTGTGAATGTTCTTTCTGTGGCCGTGGTGTTTGTGCGCATCAGTCCTCTGACCGATTCATTAATAGGAAGATGAAGGAATAGTAAATCCACCATGTTGTGGTTCTGACCAATTTACTACCAGAGGGGCATTGGAATTCAGCCTAATCCCTACACCTTTAGCGTGGGGGAGCATTGGGATTCACTATAATGGTCACTGTGTTGTGAACACAAGTGTCAGGCATTTGGCTCCACCTACAGCTTGTGATGTGAATTGCAAAAATTCATAACTCCAGTGTTATATTTTACAGGAGGGAAACACTTATGGTTTCATTTTTTTTCTTGTTGTAAAGAGCTTTTTCACCTCCCTGTTTAAATCTGACACTGGGCCCAAACATCTGGCCTGTCTGCCTTGTGTATATGTACAGCGCACACACACACACACACACACACACACACACACTGTTTGGTTTTAACACGCAACAGGAATAGTTCCCTGTCACTGTAGTACAGCAATCTAAGACAAATGAACAGACACGTGTGTGAGTGTTTTCTAAGACAAATGAACAGACACGCACGTAATTGTTTTTGGAAGTTGAATTTTTATTTCTTTATTTAATTTTATTTCTTTTTTTATCTTTTTTTTTTTTTTAAGCTTTACTTTTCCAAAAAAATCCTGAGGTATTCACAATATAATGGCATTTATTCTGTTTGGAAACAAGACAGGAACAGGGAAGCTCAAAAAACACACAACTACGCAAAATAAACAAAAACAAATGAACACAAACTAATGAGGGGAAAAAACAACAAACAGAAAAAAAAGTTGTACAGCTTTCAGAAATGTGCGACAATAAACAAGAACATCGGTCCTCGAAAGATTCTACCGTAGCTCAAAAACAACCTTTCTTTGTTTCTCTCCACCGTGTTAATTTCATTTGGTGCACTTTACTCTTAAAAAAAACAAACAAAAATAAAACAACTCTCTAGCCTTCCGATGTTTCCTCAAACCTGACTTTGAAGGGAGTACCCATCTCCTCTCAGACCAGCATACATGCCTGCGTGCTTGTTAGAGCTACCCAAGCAAGCAAGCAAACACACACACACACACACACACACACACCACACACACACACACACACACACACACACACACACACACACACACAGCAGCTGACTCTGCACCCTAAGGATTACTGATTCAATTCCACTGAAGAAAGAGGAAGCCATGGTGTGTATCAGCGTCCAATCAGAACACAGATGCTGGCTGCTCCTCTGGGAGTGAGCTGATTGGATTTCTGAGTCTCTCTTGTCCAATAATCTGTAATCCCATTGGCTGGAGACTAACTAGGGTGTGGTTTTCACTGCCCCTCCCCCCATTTATCAATACCATCTGAACATCAGGGTCAGCCAACTCCAAACATAATAATAATAATAATTAATATATATATATTTATATACAAGTCATTTTAAATATTTTTATAACACACACCAGTTTTTTCATTTTTGTTCTTGCCCCAGACATTTTCATGTCATTTGACAGCTCAAGTCCAGAAATGAATCAAGATAAAGTAGATCCAATCCAAATCAAAAAGGATTCCAAGGCTTTCTGCTTCTCTGGTCAGGGCGGAACCATATTGCTCTGACACTTGGTTCTACAAAGTACTATAGAACGGAACCATATTTCTCTGGTTCTCAGTTTTACAAAGCACTGTAGAACTCAAAACAATGAGTCAATGATAAACAAAACCTTAAAAAATGATGAAAGCAGACAAGCAAGATCTCCTAAAGCATCTTCCTCATCCAACTCAAGATCTCCTAAAGCCTCTTCCTCATCCAACTCAAGATCTCCTAAAGCATCTTCCTCATCCAACTCAAGATCTCCTAAAGCATCTTCCTCATCCAACTCATTTCTCCGGACAGACAGCAAAAGGGTGAGGTGTGAGGGGTGGGACTATTTGTTTGAGAGGCGGGGCTATTTGTTAGTGAGGGGTGGGACTATTTGTTTGAGAGGCGGGGCTATTTGTTAGTGAGGGGTGGGGCTATTTGTTAGTGAGGGGTGGGGCCTGATGGTTGACAATCAGAAGGAAAAAAACACACAAACAAAGCAGGCTGAATAAGAAATCCTAAACATTAGCAGGTGATTGGGCAATAGGTGTCCTGTGAACTTTCACCTTTGACTCCCACATCCCACCTGCCTCAACAGCGTTCACCAAAGAAAAAACAAAACAATTCATCGTTTTCAGCTCAACACACTTCAACAGTCTCTCAATCATACACACACACACACACACACACACACCACACACACACACACACACAAACTAAACATCTTTGATCAATTTTGGTGTGTCTGCCCTGAATACAGTAAGAATTGCACATACATCCAGTCACACAGAATCAATCCACACACACACACCACACACACACACACCACACACACACACACACACACACACACAGCCAGCATGAGAGACTCTGCCTTGAATGCAAACAGCCTACTCAGATAACAGCTACTGAAATAATACACACTACAGTTACAAAAAAAAAGCCTCCAAGATAATCATCTGAAATCAACCACTCTCATCAATAAAAATATGACAACAATAATAATAATAAAAGGAGTAATGATTTTGCTGGCAGAGGGGAGCTTCTCAATGCTTCTGATGTCGTCACGGAAACACAAGGGTAGCAACGGAGAGGGGAGGGGTTCCCTCTCCATAGAAACCACCTTAATAACACCCTGACCCCATCCAAAGCAGGGACCCCATCAGACAGAGAGGGGAAACCAACAAGGAAACAGAGACAGCAGAACTCAGAAAGTCATCAAAAGTGTTTAGTTTCTCTCCTCCTTCTGCAGCCCAAGCGCCCCGGGGAAAGGCATGATGAACAAAACAAACAACAAAATAATCAAACAAAAATAAAATCAGCAGAACAGAATATCAGAAAAGATGTAAAAATATAAATAATTTTTTTTTTTATCTTCTCGTGTGTTTTTCCCCTGACCCCAAAACCCAGAGGTCAGAGGTCAGAGGCTGTTATACTAGAGACAATAACATGCAGTTCATATACTTACAGCGTAGAACTAACACCCACCTAAACCCCGTTGACCCCCCCCCCCCACCCCCCAAATACAATCCTTAAATATAAACCAGCTCATTCAATACACTACATACCTCTCCATCTCTCTGTCTCACAAACACACACACAGTTTTCTTTCTCTATGTTGTTGTGTAACGTCTCCCTCTCCTGTTCTCTTACACTTGTTTTGTTGAAGGCATGGTAGATGGTTAATGGTAGAACACTTAGCCAGCTACTCCTACTACCACCACTACACACACAAACACGCGTGCATGTTTGTGTGTTTACGCATACGCACGCACGTGCACACGCACACACAGAGACACACACACACACACACACACACACACACACAGACAGAGCTGATGTGCAAACAGATGAGCCGAGGGATGCTGTTGCCTAGCGACACTGAGTGACTGCATAGTGTTGGATTTTTTGGTTTAATTCAATAAGGGATGAGGGAGGAGCTCATCATCTAGCCAAATCATGACACACACACACACACACACACACACACACACACACACACACACACAGCTTATCATCTAGTCAAATCATGACACACACACACACATACAGACAAAGGTCACCGGAACGTTTGGTGTTCAGGGTGACACTGAGTTTATAACAAGAGCCAAATGTGATCACTGGACCTTATCAGGAGACCTACCTATGATCTCTCTGTCCCTAACACACACACACACACACCACACACACACACACACACACACACACTTTATCAGGAGACCTACCTATGATCTCTCTGTTCCTAACACACATACACACACACCTTATCAGGAGACCTACCTATGATCTCTCCGTCCCTAACACACACACACACACACACACCTTATCAGGAGACCTACCTACGATCTCTCTGTCCCTAACACACATACACCCACCTTATCAAGAGACCTACCTACGATCTCTCTGTCCCTAACACACATACACACACCTTATCAAGAGACCTGCCTAAGATCTCGCTATGCCTCCCTCACTTTCTCACACACACACATACACATACACACACACACACACACAAATTAACACACTTCTCAAACACACTCTGTATGTTTGTGTGTGCGTGAGAGAGGGATGGTGAGACAAAAACGACTGTGTGTGTATGTGTGTGTTTATGTATCTATGTGTTTATGTAAGTAAGAAGAATGTGTGTGTTTATGTAAGTAAGAAGGATGTGTGTGTGTATGTGTGTGTTTATGTAAGTAAGAAGGATGTGTGTGTGTGTGTGTGTGTTTATGTAAGTAAGAAGGATGTGTGTGTGAAGGACAGACGGTGGGAAAGAAAGAGGCATTTTGAGGGGAAAGAAGTTATTTGGTTTTGTGTCAAGACCCAGCAAAACAGAACGGAACAGAACAGAGCGTCATTGGCCAGAAGAAACCTATGTCTGTTTAGAGTGCCGTGATTGGTCCACACCACAGACCCCGCCTATCCGGAACACTTGACTCTTAATGACATGCTCAACACCATCATCTTAATCATTTCAAACCCCTTCAAACTCCTTGCTCATGTATCAGTATCTCTGTGAGGAACCACCTCCAAAGATCTGATTGGCTGCCTGGCTAAGTAGCCGTGGCCTGATGGGCCTGATGATTGGTTGGTTATGGCTGATTTGGTGAGAAGTCCACATGCTTGTTGCTAGGCAACACTTCCTTAGAACACATCTCTGGAAGATGAATAGCAAGTCCCCACCAGACAGACAGAGGACCAGACAGACAGACAGACTGGCAAAAAGGTCAAAGGGCATCCAAGGTGACAGCAGACTTAAGCATTGTTCACATTGCATGCACCCATGAGAGGCAGGAAAACCTACTGCCTTTTCAACATGACAGGGGCATTGCAGAATGTTTGAAACTGTGATGAGTCCGGAGTTGAAAGAACCCATCCTGTCCATGCATAGAGAGAGAGTCCAGATTGTGAGTGTCAAGTCTGATGAGTCCGGAGTTGAAAGAACCCATCCTGTCCAAGCATAGAGAGAGAGTCCAGATTGTGAGTACTTTACTTCCAACAGAGACCCTGTTTTTGAGCTCACCAAATGAACCCATCCTGTCCATGCATAGAGAGAGAGTCCAGATTGTGAGTACTTTACTTCCAACAGAGACCCTGTTTTTGAGCTCACCAAATGAACCCATCCTGTCCATGCATAGAGAGAGAGTCCAGATTGTGAGTACTTTACTTCCAACAGAGACCCTGTTTTTGAGCTCACCAAATGAACCCATCCTGTCCATGCATAGAGAGAGAGTCCAGATTGTGAGTACTTTACTTCCAACAGAGACCCTGTTTTTGAGATCACCAAATGAACCCATCCTGTCCATGCATAGAGAGAGAGTCCAGATTGTGAGTACTTTACTTCCAACAGAGACCCTGTTTTTGAGCTCACCAAATGAACCCATCCTGTCCATGCATAGAGAGAGAGTCCAGATTGTGAGTACTTTACTTCCAACAGAGACCCTGTTTTTGAGCTCACCAAATGAACTTGGTAGGAAGAGGAACGGGAGAATTCAGTACAACTTAGACTGAACAGCGAACAGTGAACCTGCTGCTTAGACTTACTGAATGCAAAAACTTCACTGACTGGTAGAACACAGTTGTTTATATTCCCTTATATATAAAAATGTCCTGTTATTTAGTGACTCCTATGTTAGCCTATTAGGATTATTATTATTGTTAATAATAATTTGTCATACATATTCATGTGCTTATTGTTGAAACAGCTATATTACATATTATATATAAACAATAGAATAGGTTTCTTCTTCACTGTTGTGAATTTTCTCCTTGGCTTCTCCAACACCGACTTCTGAAGACGGCGTGTGTGACTCACTGGCTCCCCCTGTGTACGCATCACTATTCTTTTTTTTTTTTCTTTTTTTAAGGCTACAAGTTTGAGAGTGTATTACACCAGCGCAGAGATCACTGTTGAGCGCCTGACAGGAGGCAGTGTACATAAACAAAGCTAGTCAAAGGAGCAAACTACAGAAATGCGCAGACACAAGCACAGAAGCTCTGACTGCAACTGACTCTGACTGGTTGAATTGCAAAGGAATCAAGTAAGATCCGGCTCGGATTCAATGGATTTAGCAGGAAACTGAGTAGCTCTAAGCTCTGATTGGCTAGATTTGAAAGGAACTGAGTAGATCTCTAGCCCTAATTGGTTGAATCAGGCTCAAATCCAGCCCCTAATCCACTCCGTTGCCACAACTTGGCCACTGCCTGGGGTTTTACGCTTGTGGCTTTGTGGAATATTTTGGTTTGTAGAAGACATCACCTTTGGGCGGTATCAGCGACACAGCAGCTATCTATAGCAACAACATCAGCAGCAGCAACAGCAGAAGGAGAAAACAGTATCAAAACAGAATAAATAATATAATCACAACTTTAAACCAACACACAAAGCTCTTTGAGAAATAGAATAACAATAACCCAACAAATGGAAACTTGGAAACTGAAGGACTAAAACTGAAACATACTTTAACTTGTCAATCATCTGTCCATATGTGTGCCTATGGCTCTAGCTCACACCACTAGTTAGCTCCTTAGATCTCTCTCTCACACACACACACACACACACACACACACACACACACACACACACACACACACACACACACACACACACACACACACACACACACACACAAAATCAGGAGATGATTTCAAGTTCAGCGCTTTTTAAAACTCTCTCCTTCTGCCAAAGCAGAAAAGGAATGTGAACTTCCCATTCATTTCCCTTCAATACCAGCCAGCACATGAACAACTCACACCCCAATAAAACAACTTCCCATTCATTTCCCTTCAATACCAGCCGGCACATGAACAACTCACACCCCAATAAACTAACGCAGAGCATCAACAACCCAAATAAACCACCGTTTCTTTTCTTTCTGTCAAACTTTCTTTTTTCATCTTCTTTGTCTTACTCTATCCCTCCTTCTCTCATCACCCTATCCACATCCAGATTCACTACAATCCCTTTTCCACACCTTTCCATCTCTCTCTCTCTGTATCCTTGTCCACCTACATATCAACTTGCCAGGTTCCATCTTTCATCATCACCTGTCTGTTCTCTGTCTGCCAAGCAATGCAAAAGTATTGCAGTGGCCCTCAATCGACCCAGTTAAGCAAGATTCTTTCCTGCTCCGACATCACTTCCTGTCCAAGACGATGTCACTGCTCACCAGTGTCCTGATTTGTGGTTTGGCTGTCAGAGGAACAGGAGGGGATGGGGGTGAGGGGGGCGTGTCTGTGTCAAAGAGGCGTGGCGAGTTATCACAGCTTTGGCTTCTGGTGTGTGTGTGTGTGTGTGTAGGCATGATCATCCCTTTAGCATCAGATACCACAGGGACAGCAAATTGTGTGTGTGTGTTTGTGTTTGCGGCAAACTTGAGCAGAAGAGCATATGTGAGTACCTAAGCAAGACTGTGTGTGTGTGTGTGTGTGTGTGTGTGTGTGTGTGTGTGTGTGTGTGTGTGTGCCTGAGTAAAAGTGTGGGCCTTGGTTTCCTTGCTTTGGTAAAGAAGAACCACTCTAGAGTTCTACAAGCTAGAACCCGGTTCTACCATAGAAAAGCTAATTGTGTTCCTTTCCTCGTCTTCCTCTACACCTTCCAGAACTCTCTCTCCCTCCTTCCCTTCCCCTCCCTGAGAAATCACAGCACAGAACCTGAGCCTGGGTGCAGAAACTCAGAAACTACGATTGGCTGGAATCACACCAGATCACACTCCTATTGGCTATGATTCTACCAGATCACACTCTGATTGGCTAGGATCCCATCAGCTCAAACCCTAATTGGGAGTCAGTTGCAGTCCGTCCTTCATTTTTGCTTCAGTTCTGCCACTGGGAGGGAACTACTGCTGGCTCTTTTGCTTCAGTTCTGCCACTGGGAGGGAACTACTGCTGGCTCTTTTGCTTCAGTTCTGCCACTGGGAGGGAAACTGCTGGCTCTTTTGCTTCAGTTCTGCCACTGTGAGGGAACTACTGCTGGCTCTTTTGCTTCAGTTCTGCCACTGGGAGGGAACCACTGCTGGCTCTTTTGCTTCAGTTCTGCCACTGGGAGGGAACTACTGCTGGCTCTTTTTTTGGTACCGTTTTATTTTCCACATTTAGTTTCATTAATTGTAATTAACTAAATTAGAAATGGGTCTTTTAAACGGCACTGAAGTGTGCTATACTGTCCTGATTACATTTTTGTCATTAACACATAATATCATGGTAAAAATCTGACTGGTAGATTTGTCTCCTAGGAAAAGATTAGTGTAGAACCGTAGTAAGACTGAATCTGATTGGTGGATTAGCCTGCTGAGTGCAGTGAGATCTGACTAACAGGAGTACACTACTAGACAGAGGATGACCGGTATAATTACTCATGATTACGAGTTGATAACACAATATGCAGCCCTAGGGCAGTCAGTGAAGCCTTGTCATTCTTGCTGACCGACCACACACACACACACACACACACACACACACACACACACACACACACACACAGCTTGAAGTCGAAACAAAGTATCAAAGAAGGCAATGGAAATGCAAAGGCAACGGAAGGTGCCGGAACACCAGGGTGAGTGTGAGTTTGAGGCGTCACTCTGGACGACAGTCAGAAGATGCAAAAGAGATAATTTAACGTAACTATGATCTCTATAAAGGTCTTTTTTCAAATCCTCAACAGCCACCTGAATGAGAACTTTGATCCCTGTGTGTGTGTGTGTGTGTGTGTGTGTGTGTGTGTGTGTGGCTGTCTGTCTGTCTGTCCATCAATGCACCAGAGTTGACCCTGATTGGCTAGGAGTCCCACCAAATCTCATCCTGATTGGCTAGGATCCCACCATATCACCTACTTTACACCATTCATTCAATTGACATTCTATAGTCATCCTCTCATCATCCCTCCATCATAGCAACTCTTCCATTTCTCCCCCTCTCTTCATCTGTCCATCCTGTGTCATCCACCATTTGCCGTTCATTCATTGCCCTCACAGTTCAGCTTGCTCCTCCTCTTCTGCTGTCATTCAATCATGTCCATTAAGGTGTGTATGTGTGTGTGTGTGTGTGTGTGTGTATCTCTGATGATTTAATGTTTCATGATTCTCGTCCATTAGTCCATTCTCATTCCTCTTCCTCCTCTTCAACGGTCTGGTTGCTTGCCTTGCATGTGTATAGTGTGTGAGTGTTGTAGTGTGCCGTGTTCCTGCGTTTAGAATGTGTGTCCACAAGTATTTGTGTGTGTGTGTGTGTGTGTGTGTGTGTGTGTGTGTGTTTTCTGTGTGTGTGGAGAGTGTGTGTGTACACTAGTGTCTTAGTTTTGCTGCCAGCTTCAATTGTAAAAAAAAAAGCTGACGCAGTATTGACAGTTACGGTTTTGATAATTACACAAGGGTATACAATACGTGTGTGTGTTTTGTCTTAAGAATTGAGCTGTGGGCCGTGTGTGTGTGTGTGTGTGTGTGTGTGGTGTGTGTGTGTGTTGTGTGCTCCTCTGCTCTACCTGTTGAAGAACAGTGCAGGTGTTGCTGGCTGAAGCACTGGGAGCTGCGGGGGGATTTGGGGTGTGTGTGTGTGTGTGTGTGTGTGTGTGTGTGTGTGTCTGCTCCTCTGCTCTACCTGTTGAAGAGCGAGTGCAGGTGTTGCTGGCTGAAGCACTGGGAGGTGCGGGGGGATTCGGTTCGCTCCATGACTTCCTGAAACCAGGCGGCCACTTCCACATCCAACACCTCGTAGCGACGGATAAAAGGGTGTTCCTGAGGGAGTGAGGGTCACAGGGTCAAAAGGTCAAACATGATCAACAAAGACCCGACATTGCGGAAAGACTCATCCCTATCCTCCATTCTGGAATGGTGCATTATCTCTCTTGGTATTAATTCTACCGAGATGATTCTAGCAGAAACATGGAATACACACATGACCTTTGAACCCCATGTCAGCCTTTTTGTCTATGCTCATCTCTGTGACAGGAAGTCTAATTCACTGACACTACATGCAAGCCAAAAACATCAAACTGTCTCTGTAACAGTAGTCTGATCACTAGTCTGAGTGGTCAATAACAGTAGTCTGATCACTAGTCTGAGTGGTCAATAACAGTAGTCTGATCACTAGTCTGAGTGGTTTAGTAACAGTAGTCTGATCACTAGTCTGAGTGGTCAATAACAGTAGTCTGATCACTAGTCTGAGTGGTTTAGCAACAGTAGTCTGATCACTAGTCTGAGTGGTCAATAACAGTAGTCTGATCACTAGTCTGAGTGGTTTAACAGTAGTCTGATCACTAGTCTGAGTGGTCAATAACAGTAGTCTGATCACTAGTCTGAGTGGTCAATAACAGTAGTCTGATCACTAGTTGAGTGGTTTAGTAACAGTAGTCTGATCACTAGTCTGAGTGGTCAATAACAGTAGTCTGATCACTAGTATGAGTGGTTTAGTAACAGTAGTCTGATCACTAGTCTGAGTGGTCAATAACAGTAGTCTGATCACTAGTCTGAGTGGTCAATAACAGTAGTCTGATCACTAGTCTGAGTGGTTTAGCAACAGTAGTCTGATCACTAGTCTGAGTGGTCAATAACAGTAGTCTGATCACTAGTATGAGTGGTTTAGTAACAGTAGTCTGATCACTAGTCTGAGTGGTCAATAACAGTAGTCTGATCACTAGTCTGAGTGGTTTAGTAACAGTAGTCTGATCACTAGTCTGAGTGGTCAATAACAGTAGTCTGATCACTAGTCTGAGTGGTTTAGTAACAGTAGTCTGATCACTAGTCTGAGTGGTTTAGTAACAGTAGTCTGATCACTAGTCTGAGTGGTCAATAACAGTAGTCTGATCACTAGTCTGAGTGTCAATAACAGTAGTCTGATCACTAGTCTGAGTGGTTTAGTAACAGTAGTCTGATCACTAGTCTGAGTGGTCAATAACAGTAGTCTGATCACTAGTCTGAGTGGTTTAGTAACAGTAGTCTGATCACTAGTCTGAGTGGTCAATAACAGTAGTCTGATCACTAGTCTGAGTGGTTTAGTAACAGTAGTCTGATCACTAGTCTGAGTGGTCAATAACAGTAGTCTGATCACTAGTCTGAGTGGTCAATAACAGTAGTCTGATCACTAGTCTGAGTGGTTTAGTAACAGTAGTCTGATCACTAGTCTGAGTGGTCAATAACAGTAGTCTGATCACTAGTCTGAGTGGTTTAGTAACAGTAGTCTGATCACTAGTCTGAGTGGTCAATAACAGTAGTCTGATCACTAGTCTGAGTGGTTTAGTAACAGTAGTCTGATCACTATTCTGAGTGGTCAATAACAGTAGTCTGATCACTAGTCTGAGTGGTCATAACAGTAGTCTGATCACTAGTCTGAGTGGTCAATAACAGTAGTCTGATCACTAGTCTGAGTGGTTTAGTAACAGTAGTCTGATCACTAGTAGTACGGGAGGCCTATGTCAGGACCGACTCTCCATCATAGAGGCCCTTCCTGGACGCCCATGCCAGGCCGGACTCCCCTTCTTGAGGCTCTGTAATTGACCCCCCCACTAACAATGGCACTGTCAAATGGACCCTTATTGTTACCCCCATGACCCATCTCACTCCTTTGAGTTTGACACTGTGTCTGGCCACTACTACACTGTCCAGCCATAATTCTTATAACCACCTATGGACTGACTACCATGTACTGTAAAGTGGAAAATACTCTGGAACTATTATGATCCTTAGCTAAACCATTGTCTATCATGGTTACTACTGATTGTAATTTTTCTGCATGACCCTGGCAGTTGGGTTAGCCCCTTGAGTCGTGGGTCTGCCCAAGGTTTCTTCCTAGATTAACCGAACATAAGGGAGCTTTTCCTTGCCCCTGCTGCTCTTGTGTGCTCCTTCTGTGAAGCGCCACGAGACAATACTATTGTAAAAGGTGCTGTATAAACAAAACTGAATTGAATTGAATTGAATAGTCTTAGTGGTTAGTAAGTGACTCACCAGAAGCTTGTGATATTTTGGCCTTTTTCTGTGATCCTTTGTGAGACTGGAACACAGCAGAGGGAGGAGGAGTTAGAGGACAGGATACAGAGAAGGGGGTCTGTCTGCATGTGTGAATGTGTGTGTGTGTGTGTGTGTGTGAGAGAGAGAGGGTGTGTCTGTGTCTGTGTGTTTGAGTGTGAGAGAGAGTGTGTCTGTGTGAGTGTGTGTGTTTGTGTGTATGTGAGAGTGTGTCTGCGTGCGTGTGTGTGTGTGTGTGTGTGTGTGTGTGTGTGTGTCCCTCACCAGACGAAGGACTGGAAGTGTGGGGAGAAAGCCATGCTCAGGGGGAAGCACTGGGGACAAAGTGTCTGTGTGTGTGTGTGTGTGTGTCTGTGTGTGTCTGTGTGTGTCTGTGTGTGTGTGTGTGTGTGTGTGTGTGTGTGTGTGTGTGTGTGTGTGTGTGTGTGTCCCTCACCAGTCTTTGACGAAGGACTGGAAGTGTGGGGAGAAGCCCATGCTCAGGGGCAGCACTGGGGGACAAAGTGTCTGTGTGTGTGTGTGTGTGTGTGTGTGTGTGTGTGTGTGTGTGTGTGTGTGTGTGTGTCCCTCACCAGTCTTTGACGAAGGACTGGAAGTGTGGGGAGAAGCCCATGCTCAGGGGCAGCACTGGGGGATCCTCCTGCAGCACTTTGGTCAGGACCTCAAAGTCCGTCTTGCAGTTCTTATAGGGGAACTGTCCTGTGGCCAGCTCCACCTAGAGGGCCGGAGGAAAACCACGACAGGGAACAGAGGTGAGAGCGCCACAAAAGTCATACCCTTTCAAAGGAGCATTGTATGAAATGAATGACAAAAAGAGAACCATGAACTATGACAAAAAAAAAATATTAATTGTAAAAATAAATCACTAATCACTTAATCACGTGGCCCTATTGTCATTTTGTGTAGTGACCAGATCTATTCTAGGATTGTACTAGGCATGTTCTAAGTGCGCTTTAAGAGAGTTCTAGGCTTGTTCCAAGAGTGTTCTAGGCATGTTCTGAATGTGTTCTAAGAGTGTTCTAGGTGTCTTGTGTGACTGACCAGAGAGATGCCCAAGCTCCACACGTCAGCTCTGATGTCATAGTCCGGCTTACTGGGGTCTGGAGGATCTATTCTCTCAGGCTGGACAGGGACAGACAGACAGACAGACACAGACACAGACACAGACACAGACACACACACACACACACACACACACACACACACACACACAAAGACAATCATATCATCACATCAGATCATAATCATCCATAATCCTCCTCACCATCTGTAGTAGATCACAGTCATACAGCTAACACCACCTATACTACTTCTAGTACCACCACTGCTAGTGCTAACACCACCTATACTACTTCTAGCACCACCACTGCTAGTGCTAACACCACCACCTATACTACTTCTAGTACCACCACTGCTAGTGCTAACACCACCACCTATACTACTTCTAGTACCACCACTGCTAGTGCTAACACCACCTATACTATTTCTAGTACCACCACTGCTAGTGCTAACACCACCACCTATACTACTTCTAGTACCACCACTGCTAGTGCTAACACCACCACCTATACTACTTCTAGCACCACCACTGCTAGTGCTAACACCACCACCTATACTACTTCTAGTACCACCACTGCTAGTGCTAACACCACCACCTATACTACTTCTAGCACCACCACTGCTAGTGCTAACACCACCTATACTACTTCTAGTACCACCACTGCTAGTGCTAACACCACCACCTATACTACTTCTAGTACCACCACTGCTAGTGCTAACACCACCACCTATACTACTTCTAGCACCACCACTGCTAGTGCTAACACCACCTATACTACTTCTAGCACCACCACTGCTAGTGCTAACACCACC
>PYXC01000141.1:80000-92500 GCA_015244755.2 Tenualosa ilisha | reverse complement strand
CTCACACACACACGCATACAATACTTTCACCCCTGTACACACACACACATATGCATACAATACTCTCACCTCTGTACATATACACACACACACACACACACACACACACACACACGCATACAATACTCTAACCCCTGTACACACACACAATACTCTCACCCCTGTTCTCACACACTCACACATACAATATTCTCACCCCTGTACACACACACACATATGCATACAATACTCTTACCCCTGTACATACACACACACACACGCATACAATACTCTCACCCTAGACACACACACACACACACACACACAATACTCTCACCCCTGTTCACACTTCACACACACACACACGCATACAATACTCTGACCCCTGTACACACACACACACACACACACACACACACACACACACACACACACACACACACACACACACACACACACACACACACACACACGTACATGAGCAAACACAGATCAAACATTAGTTTACACACATGACTGAAAATAGTTGAGTGACCATACTGGGTCTTGCTTTGACTTACCTGTCCATCTATCTTCAGGTATCCAGTCTGTTTCATGATCTCCTGCAGTTTCTGGTCTATCTCAGCACTGCACACACACACACACACACAATTAGTGTCTCAGAAGTATATGCATCCACGTGTGTGCGTGAGTGTGTGTGCGTGTGTGTGTGAGTGAGTGAGTGTGAGTGTGTGTGTGTGTGTGTGTGTGAGAGAGTGTGAGTGCGTGTGTGTGTGTGTGTGTAGTTACTTCTCCAAGCTTTTCTGCAGGCTGTATGGCGGTGTGGGCAGCGTGAGCAGCTGTTTGGGTCTGGGGGGGTACGAGTGGTGCTGAGGAGAGCTCTCTGACGACGACGAACGACTCCCTCCATCGTTGGCCAACGGCAACTGCAGCGCTGCTCGCCACGAGAAACAGGGGGAGGAGGGATGGAGGAAAGGAGGGAAGGAGAGAGGGTGTTGGGGCAGAGAGGGATCCATTGGGGCAGGGAAGGAGAGAGAGAGAACAGCGTTTAGTTTCCATCTTTGAGGGGAGTCTCTCCAACTTGACCCACACTGCAGCAGGAGACTCTGGGACAGATCCAGCTGACATCGGACTCAGAGTCGCCCACTGCAGAGGGGTATGCGTGTGTGTGTGTGTGTGTGTGTGAGACAGTGAGAGGCCATCTTCACTGAGGGAAATAGGACAGAACAGTATGTGTGAGCAATACACATGCAGAGATGCCAAGCGTGGTGTCAACCCTTCACATCTCTCTTTCACTCACTCACTCACACACACACACACACGTGTGCGGAGAACGTCAGGACCGGTCCTGCTGGCCGAGTTATTAGGTGTGTTAGATATGACATCACATTAGACTCTCCAGCCCGTCATGCACTGGCCAGTGCACAGAGGACAAACGACAGTGTGTGTGTGAGTGTGTGTGTGAGCGCGTGTGTGTGTGTGTGTGTGTGAGAGAGAGAGAGAGAGAGAGGGCACTGAGGACACAACAGGCCACTCCACACAACTTCAGATCAGATCAGCAGAGAACACAGCACACGGGAAATGTGTATGAGAGAGAGAGAGAGAGAGAGAGAGAGAGAGAGAGAGAGAGAGAGAGAGAGAGAGAGAGAGAGAGAGAGAGAGAGAGAGAGAGAAGAGAGAGAGAGAGAGAGAGAGAGAGAGAGAGAGAGAGAGAGAGAGTGTGTGTGTGTGTGTGTGTGTGTGTGTGTGTGTGTGTGTGTGTGTGTGTGTGTGTGTGTGTGTGTGTGTGTGTGTGTGTGTGTGTGTGTATGAGAGGGACAGAGAGGGTGAGGAAAATGAGGTTTGTCCACATGTCAACGTTTACTTCATCTTAAAAGGCAAAATCATCAGTTTTCATTCCAATCTTAAAGGGGCAATACAGGGATCTCATCTCAGTCTTAAAGGGCAAATACATGGATCTCATCTCAGTCTTAAAGGGCAAATACATGGATCTCATCTCAGTCTTAATAGGGGCAAATACATGGATCTCATCTCAGTCTTAAAGGGGCAATACAGGGATCTCATCTCAGTCTTAAAGGGCAAATACATGGATCTCATCTCAGTCTTAAAGGGGCAATACATGGATCTCATCTCAGTCTTAAAGGGCAAATACATGATCTCCTTTCCAATCTTAAAGGGGAAAACCACAGGTCTTTGTGCTGATTTTAAAGGTGAAAACCTCAAGTCTTTGTCCCAGTCTTAAAGGGAGAAAACAAAGGTCCTCATGTCGGCCTTGAGTCTTCCTCCCAGTTTTAAAGGTGAGAGCCTCTATTCCTCATCACTGTCTTAAAGGGGGGGGCATGCACATGTCCTACCACATCAGGAATAGAGTAGACTAAAGAGTAGCTAGAATAGTTTTTAAAGTAAACACAGCTCAACTGGGACCAATTATTATTTAATGACAAACACATTGTGATTGGTCCAGACAGGTTCTTCATGGGGGAAATGTTCTTAATGTCGCTGATTGCTTAAAGGAGCACCAAGGGAGTGTGGGTCTCTGGAAGCTTCTTTGTCTTAAAGGGGAGGAACGGCACATAAAGGGGAGGGAGAAACAAGTTAGCCAGCAGAAAATAAATCTCGCCTGTTCCTCCAGATGACCTGTTGAAGAAAGAGAGAAAAAGAAAGAGAGAGAAAAAGAAAGAGAGAGAGAGAGAGAGCGAGAGAGAGAGAGCGAGCGAGTGAGTGAGTGAGTGAGAGAGAGAGAGCGAGAGAGAGAGCGAGTGAGTGAGTGAGTGAGTGAGAGATACACCTGTTGGGAATAAAGTGTTTGTTTGTTTGTTTAGACGAGACAGGAGTAGTTAGTGAGGAACCTGGCAACCGCATCCTGCTGCACCTTCCATCCATCCATCCAGCCAGCCACGTGCACAGAGACCAACAGACTAAAAGAGAGGTTGCACAGACAACACGACTGAAAGAGAAGGAGAGGTTGCACAAAAGATATCACTGAAAGAGAAGGAGAGGTTGCACAGAAGAGATCACTGAAAGAGAAGGAGAGGTTGCACAGAAGATATCACTGAAAGAGGAGCAGGCTGTTCTGTACCCCTACAATCCTGTGGGAAGCGCTGGATTGGCCATAATGTAGTGTGTGTGTGTGCGTGTGTCTGTATGTGTGCCCGTGAGTGTGTGAGTGAATGTAAGTGTGTGTGTATGCGAGTGTGTATGTGTGTGTATATGTGTCCATGAGTGTGTGTAAATGTAGGTACGACTGTAAGGGTGTGTGTGTGTGTATGGCAATTGCGTGCAGTAAGCCACATGCACAGTGTCTCCAAACCAACAGCAAACAGCAGACCAGGTTAATGTCTCATCGCATAGACACACACACACGCACACAAACAACCGTAAACGTACGTATACACACACACACACACACACACACACCTGCCACTGCCTCTCATTCACAGGAGGAGGGGATGAGAGGAGGAGGAGAATAAGAAAAGAATACAGAGGAAAAAGAAAAAAGAAGGAGGGATGACAAAGGGAGAAACCAAAATGAAAGAGGGAAAAAGAATGAAAGAATGAGGTGAAATGATGGTGAGCAACAAGCCAGAAAGAGACAGGAAAGAGATGGAGAGAGACAGAAGAAGAGAAAGAGAGACAGTGAAAGAGTGCAGGAGAAAAGAGAAAAGGCAGACAGAGAGAGAGAGAGAGAGAGAGAGAGAGAGAGAGAGAGAGTGGGAGAGAAAGATGAGAAAAGAAAGAGAGTAAGGTAAAGAAAGGAAAGAAATTGATTCAGAATGATGCAAAAGACTGTAGGGTCACGGAAAGAAAGAGAGAGAGAGAGAGAGAGAGAAGGAGAGAGAGGCAGAAGTGGATGAATGAATGGGAGGGAGAGGGGGATAGAGAGGCAGAGGTGGATGAGTGAATGGGAGGGAGGGAGGGAGAGAGAAGGAGGGAGAGGGGGATAGAGAGGCAGAGGTGGATGAGTGAATGATACCTGCACGCTGAGAGGGGGCTGGAGCAGGACTGAGCTGGATCACGATAACTACAGACAGGAGAGAGAACACACACACACACTCATTAATTACTATTCAACAGTCTCTCCCTCACACACACACAGAGCTGGATCACGATAACAGACAGGAAAGCACACACGTGCACACACACACATACACACATTACTACTCAACACATAAGTGTACACCCCCATTAATACTTGACACACACACACACACACACAGAACTGGATGATGGTAACTACAAGCACGCACACAGACACACATTAGGCCTTCCATTCAAAACACACACACACCTCCTACTCCTAGCCAAACTATACTCTCTAATCTACACAGTACTCTACAAACAGAACCTCACACACACCCAGAGATTGTTAATCAGCATCTGTAGCATCAACAAAACAAACCACCACTTGAGGGAGCTGAGACGTCCATGATTATGTTTCTGAGATTTTGGTGACGCTTTTGTCCAAAGCAAACACACACAAACCAACAAACACACACACACACACACACACACACACACACACAAGGAATTTGCTATATGAATCGACTGCTGTCTTGGTTGGGCATTACAGCTTCAATACACCTCAATCCACTACTACATACCTTACCAAAGTCTGTCAATAAACCACTCAGTACTTAAACTAAATTCTGTGCATAGCCTTCTCACTCATTCGCTCAATCTCACACACACACACAATATTATGGACACCATCGTGATTACCAATAGTTCTTCACAGAGAATGATGATTCAAAAACATACTTTGAGCACAGCTTTGCAAGACGTTTTTTAAGTACACTTCAGAATAAAGAATAGACACTCAAAGAGGTAGCCTACATGACAAAGATAACTCCACAATGGGCACAGTTGTCATCAAGTTTTGTATAATAGTAACTGTGTCAAGATGGCAATGGATTGTCACTCATACACGCACACAGACAGACACACACACTGTGTAAAATCTTCAATCTCTTCAACGTCAGAGGGGAGATCTTCTGCATGAATCGAAATGTGTGAATTAGCGTCAAACAGACAGATAATGTTAACTGGTTCATGAGGTGATCATACAGAATATCTCCGAACGGTCTATAAATAGCCCTCGCACACAATGCGTAACAGAATGTCTTGCCAAGATGCGGTTTCAAGAAGAGTGTTTATTTCAGCCCGGAGTTTCGCCTGAGGAGGCCGCGACTGAAGTGTGTGTCGCTGTCACCTTCAAACATCTCGCTCCTGGTTTCTCAGTTCATGGGTTCTCGGGAACACATCAGGGCGCTAAAATCCGCTTTTGACAGTGATTAACTGGCAAGAGACCCAACAAGGCTCTGTGAAGGCTTGCTGATTACCTAGCGTCATGCCAAAAATGGCTAGCTGAGATAGCTAGCTAGCTAGCGGTCTGCTAACGTTAGTTAATGTCAGCCTGCTTCAAACCAGCGCTCGAATTTGTTAAATCCTGGCATGCTGGTATACATAGTTAAAAACCTAAAACTGTAATAAATGTACAACGCCTGTCGACAACGTAATAATCCACAAAATGTCAGATGATTACAACCACACTTTAACGCTAACGCTAGCTAACTGGCCAACAAGCTAAACTGTTCGCTAGCCACCTTACTGAAACAGGCTACTATGTTAGCCCCGTAACTAACTACCATCTCGACAGACATTAGATTGGACAACGTTATTGCTAATGTAAATATGTACGTTTCCTTTAATTAATAGTGCTAAAGGTTCAAATCAACCGGTGTCACTTGACAGCGGCGATAGGATTCACAAAATATTGGAAAACATTCAGTATATTCTCTTAGATATGACAGTTAACAAATGGGGCCTGTTAACGTCAGTCCACTTTTAACAAGTGAGACAAAAACGTTGTTCAAGACGTGGCTAACGTTGTCTAACCTCTGAATACACAATAAGTAACTTTGCCACTCTAGCAAGGATTTTGAGTGCGTCTATGGCCGAAAAGGAATTCAGATTGAGCTGTCATGTTGGATGTTTACGGCTGCTGAACATTGGTGGGTCGTGTTTGTTTATACGCGTAGCCTCTTAGCCTGCTGGCTAGCTATCTCAATTACATTGCCCCTCTCTCCTCTCCTCCCTCCCCTCTCCTTTCCCCGTTTCTTCGCGGGTCCCCGTTCCCGCAAACTTTACCCTTTCCAACCGGAACTTACTTGGCCTTGGGCGCGATCGTTGTGGACTCATGTCGATATTGAGGTCAATTCTTCGCCTAGCTTCTTTATTTTCCTGCTTCAATTTCTCCTCGATTCGGGAGAGTCTCTGTTCCAGCGACGACATCTTGAAAAATTGCGCACCATCGAGAGCGTCTATCTTATTCTAGGCTGCGTCTAGGGGCGCTGCGGAACCATGGGATAGTGGAGGACCTACAAATCTCAGCAACGCATATGTGATGTGGCACTGTCCCGCTTGTCCTTTCGCTGAATGCACCCGCAATCTTCAGCAACCAAAAGCATCCTAACCCCACATAACACGCATACACTGCATAAAACTTGCATGTCACCCAGGATGAACAGACATTGTAGCAGATCAGTTACCCACGACTGCTTTTTTATTTTGGTAGTTATACACCATGATAGATGGATAGATCTCATGATCAAATGCAATCACACGAGGGGGTAAATTTGATCTGTGTAATTACATTGCAATAACTACTCTCAGGGCTGAAAGTCTCTATCTTGCATACAATCCTATGTGACGGGCTTTTTCCGTCACACCATATGCTATTAACACTATTCTCAAGCACAGAAAACAATTAATCAGTTGTAATTATCATTTGTATTTGCATTTTATACCCTAACTATAAACTTTCTTTCATGTTTTGTCTTAATTGAATGTGACTTTTCAAAGATGGGGTTAATTAAGTCATTGGTGTGTACACGGTATATTAAACACAAAAATGGTTGAAACTTAGTAAATATCTATGTTCTGGTTTTACTAGATGTATAGTATAGTCCTCAGGGTCTGGTTGCACTCTTCACCCATTTTGAATTACGTCCAAATATCAAATATAAAATTCTATTTTTTTATGTAACAATGGGGCCGTCAGAAATTGGCATTAACAAAATGTGATTTCTACTTCCAGAATGAGATCTGTGTCATTAAATGTATACCCAGAGGATTGTTTTTTCTGCAATGCTTTCAACATTGTCACTCTACTGCGCTGTCCTTGCGCTGCGCTGTCTGCCACCACGGTAGTTGGGCGAATGTTCAAAAAATATAATACAATAATGTTTTTGTCCAGAGCAAACACACACACAATACAATAATAATAATAATAATAATAATAATAGGCCTAGGGCATACATAATTTATTCATGTTTTCTTGAAATAGTTTCAAAATATGCAAAAAACAAATCACTTCAATATTTGTAATGTAAGCTATAGCATTAATGGTCTGTAGGCTGTAGCGTTCACACTTTCAGTTTCCAAAGTCTCCTAAGTACAAGGCTAACGCTGGTCCTCGCCATAGCATGATAGTGTGCAGCTCAGAGAGAACCATAGCATGAGAGTGTGCAGCTCAGAGAGAACCATAGCATGATAGTGTGCAGCTCAGAGAGAACCATAGCATGACAGTGTGCAGCTCAGAGAGAACCATAGCATGAGAGTGTGCAGCTCAGAGAGAACCATAGCATGATAGTGTGCAGCTCAGAGAGAACCATAGCATGACAGTGTGCAGCTCAG
Organism: Tenualosa ilisha; assembly: GCA_015244755.2. Classification (NCBI taxonomy): domain Eukaryota; kingdom Metazoa; phylum Chordata; class Actinopteri; order Clupeiformes; family Clupeidae; genus Tenualosa; species Tenualosa ilisha. The sequence continues at coordinate 84,826 of PYXC01000141.1, read as the reverse complement.
AGAGAACCATAGCATGATGGTGTGCAGCTCAGTGAGAACCAAAGCATGATAGTGTGCAGCTCAGAGAGAACCATAGCATGATAGTGTGCAGCTCAGAGAGAACTGAGCCTGGCGTGACCAACGCCACTTCCTCTCAAAGAACCCAAACCTTGGAAGAAGACCTGCTGAGGCCCTATGGCTCATGGCTTGACACACAGACTGAGCTAAATTATTTGCTACCCTAGGGTATGTCTAGATTTGTAGACTAGCACTGTCCCACATCCCCAGAGATCACTTTAGAGATGACCTTTACTCACTCTGGGAGAAACAATCTGATTATACACTACCATCACACACACACAAAACTGTTTGCTACCACTAGGGTACGTCTAGATTACTAGGCTATTAGGCCTGTTGACCATCTGAATGGATTCGAGACATAGACTGGTGTTCATAACTTACTAGCCCACTACTATGATTACTGTTAGGCCCATAAACTAACTTACTAACCCACTAGTACTTACAAATCCATACACCACAGTACCACCCAGTGGTGACAGAGTCCTGGAGATTCCACTTAAGACCGCTCCTACGTGCTCAGCTGGGAATAGTTTCACTCACTTGTTGCAACAAAGGACAAACACGTGCGGTTTTGTTTCTTGTAAAAGTTTATCATCATAATCTCACCACAGTCCCAGTAACCAACCCAAGCTACTCCTACTACTGGGCTTCACACAATTCAACAGGAGCCCTTCGTTCACATGGACACATTTACATATACAGTACATACAGCTTTAAATGCGTTTTTAAAACTAAAAATCATACAACTAAAATCACACACATCATTTTATACTTACAGAAGAACAGAATTAACTGAATTTGAACAGTACACAAGAATGGAGAGTCATGAACTTGGGTCTAATTAGAAGTTTGAGGACTCAGCAAGGCTGGCAGTAAGAATAAGTGATAAAACTCCAAACAGAGGACCCATATCCCCTCTCCATCCATTAGCTACAAGTGTCCATCACTTTGATAGGTTTGCCTCTGAGGAAGACGCTATATGTTGAAACGTTGTTTGTTTGTTGCAAAGAATAAACCTCTAAAAAGGTGTGTGCTTTTCCTGCTCCTGTCCTTCCTGGGTCTAGTCTGAACAAGAAGTGGCCCAGAACCTGCAGCTGATCCTGCCGGCCTGCTCTGTGAAGCACCCAAGCTTGAGGGGCACACGTGATTGAGGGGCGCAACCAGGCTTGAGGGGCGCACGTGAACTCCTTGTGCACTCAATCCATCTTCTGCCTGAGTTGTCACTAGAAGGAATGCATCAAAAATCAAGTCTTGCAGATTGTAATTAAAGTGTTGAGGACTCCAAGGCTGGCTAAGTTACCTCAGAGTAGGTGGTAAACTCCCAGATTCTTCCTTCCCCAAACCCCCAACTCCACTGCCCCTCAATTCCCCCTCTATCCATCTTCTGGCCTCCTTCCCCAAACCCCCAACTCCACTGCCCCTCAATTCCCCCTCTAGCCATCTTCTGGCCTGCTCTGGGGTTACCACTAGATGGAGACAACTTTGCCTTGGTCTTCAGAGGAGCCTCAATACTGAAAAGCCAAATCATAAGGCCTCCCCTGCTAGCATCTGAACACATGCTCATGTTCATGTTCATCCATCCATAAGGCTTCCCCTGCTAGCATCTGAACACATGCTCATGTTCATCCATCCATAAGGCTTTCTGCTAGCATCTGAACACATGCTCATGTTCATGTTCATCCATCCATAAGGCTTCTCTGCTAGCATCTGAACACATGCTCATGTTCATGTTCATCCATCCATAAGGCTTCCCCTGCTAGCATCTGAACACATGCTCATGTTCATCCATCCATAAGGCTTCCCTGCTAGCATCTGAACACATGCTCATCATCCATGCACATACAGGCCAGGTCAAAGACACAAATGAATCCATAAATTATTCACACCGATGACACATGTTGACCTATAGAGAATCATAATTTTATCTCCTGATGGAATTAGCCTACATTAATCCACATTAGCCTACAACCTTTGCAAAGGTTCTGGGTCAAGTCACAAACGCACTGCTTCATGTCAGCCTGCCATCTCGAACACATGCTGATGCCATTTGCCTGCCCAGGGTTCCCAATTGAAGTCACACTTCAAATTCCCTGATTTTTCCATGATTCTCCCTCACTGAAAAGCATAAGCCCCAGAGCCTTCTGTATAAAGAATGGAATACATCAACTGAGGTCATTTCCAGCTGAACAAAAATTCTCAGGCAAAGCATCATTCCCTAAAAATCAAAATCTGGCAAAAGTGAGAGTAATTTTAGGCCTCACTGCACCTGAGGCAAGGATACAGCTGGCAAGAGAAGAGGCCAAGTTGAGAACCTATCCAATTATCTTTCACAGGCTGGTCAAATAGAGAACAAGAGTCTTCTGAAACCCATTACCACATTTTACAATATCAACAAAGCAGGAAAGAACACAACAATAAAAATGGACAAACCAGACCAAAACACATCCTCAGATCGAGAGTACATAATAACCAGACCAAAACACATCCCTCAGGAGGTCGAGGAGTTACATAATTAACCAGACCAAAACACATCCCTCAGGAGGTCGAGGAGTTACATAATTAACCAGACCAAAACACATCCCTCAGGAGGCAGAAGAGTTACATAATTAACCAGACCAAAACACATCCCTCAGGAGGTCGAGGAGTTACATAATTAACCAGACCAAAACACATCCCTCAGGAGGTCGAGGAGTTACATAATTAACCAGACCAAAACACATCCCTCAGGAGGCTGAGGAGTTACATAATTAAGGCATAATTCTTTAGATCATCTAAACACATCCCACTTGCTTTGAAGTAGGAGTCACAGTGGTACATGAGATGTGTTTTTGTGTGTGTATGTGTGTGTGTGTGTGTGTGTGTGTGTGTGTTGGGCAGTGAGGTTCACTGCAGGACGTTCTCAGCTTTGCAAAGTCTTTCTGACTGATCATTATCCTTCAGAGTAGAAATGGATCCTAGAAATCCACAATTGCCCTCCTCTGGAAATTATGAACTGTCCTGCCTTGGCACAACATCAAAATAAATCCTTTTGGTGTTTGATAAATCAAGTTTTTTTGATTCCAACAAGATGTTCATTTCATTTTTCATTACCCAGTCCAAGGGTGCTGGTTTATTCTGCTTTTTACTTGTCTCCTTTCTGAGAGTCCAGACCCTTTGTCACTGTATTGTGACATCATAATGAACATTCTATTTAATACAATGTGCTGAATATCACTTCAGTATGATGTAACAAAGAGTGAATTCTGGCAGTATGTGTGAAAGGCGTGCAGGGTGAGACCTGCATGACAGCTAGGCCTCTGAGCCGTCAACAATTATGAAGTAATCCATTTTTTTTTCTTTAAATTAGCTACCATCATATCCAAACATTTTAAGGCAACCAAGGTCTGACAAAAAAAAGAAAAAACAGTTCAGATCTATCAAAAATAACAATAAAAAAGAATGATCACAGCTTTATAGTAGAAACCTGAAAATGTCACTCCGGACATAGCCCAAAAATAGTGTTTGTCATAAAACAGAAATCGAAATCAGGAATCTTAAAATGACCAGCTCGTGCAAAGTCAGCACCCATTATGGCCTGTGCATGTGGCTTCTTTCACTGGGACAGAAACACGTTCAACTACATTTCCTGTCAATCCTAAGATTTCAGATAACATACAGAAAAGACTCAGAGTTAGAGCTGGCTTTCAAGAGGCTTTTCCAGAGGATCTCCATGAAGTCACAAACATTTCAAACCATGGTTCTGTCTGGGGTGACTGGCCACCATCTTTGTTTTGGGAAAGAGAATTCTATAGGCTGGCTTCACATGTAAGAATGCAGATGCAGTGGACGTGGATCCTCCTGAAGAGACACGTACGGTCTGAGGTGATCGTTGTCGTGGTGGCCATCTTTGTGTTAGGGAAAGAGAATTCTACAGGCTGTCATGTCATCAAAGGTATGATGAGTGAGTGCGCTGATGAGTGAGTGCGCTAGCAAGTTCAAAGTTCTCATGACCCCCCTTCACTCTCAAAACAAACAACTTCACAGTCTGGTGTGAGCAACAGATCTTTTTTATAAAACACACCTGATTAAAAGATTTGAGTTCACACCCCACAGTGATCAAAGTCCGTTAAAAAAAGTCTGACTTCCTTTTTTTTCCAGCTGTCTGAGGCAGATTCATCCATCCATTCCTGCACCCACACCCCTTTCTTTCTTTCTTTCTTTCTTTCTTCTCTCTCTCTCACTCATCTTCATGGTCTAGTGTGCAATCACAGTGAAAACAAAAAAGTCTCTTCCCCAGCAGTAGAGTGCATCTGTGGCAATATACCGTGTGCCAAAAGGTCCTCCTGGTGACAAGGGATCAGAGAGGAGGAGAAGTTGGAGATTCATTCATTCATTCATTCATCTACCTATTCTTTTCATCCCCCTTTTCTCTCTCTCTCTCCTTAATGGTTTAAGAGTTCACATTGGGAAAAAAAAAAAAAAAAAAAAATCCAAGTGTGTGCAGCCATGTGCTGTGGGCCGGGGCTCCTTGTAGTGGCTGGGTGAGGGTCTCAGCAGAGGTCGGAGACGTAGTCGAAGTCCCTGAAGCCGTCCTGGTCCTTGCGGGAGAGGACGCGGGGCTCACGTGGCGGCGTCAGTGCCGGGGCCTCGGAGGTGAACTCCTCGTCAAAGTTGCTGACGTCCTCCTTACCCACAATGCACGGCAGGAAGGGAGGAGGGACTTTCCTCAGCAGCAACGCCTCCCAGTCGATGTTCTACGGCAGAGAGAGGAGGAAGAGAAGGACGGA
>PYXC01000141.1:65000-77500 GCA_015244755.2 Tenualosa ilisha | reverse complement strand
CATGGCGAAACACACACACACACACACACACACACACACACACTGAGACTCACACAGCGCGTGGTTCGGTAAAGACGTCGGTGTGTATGTGCATCATGAGGTCTCCCCCTGCACTGTACTCCATGGCGAAACACACACACACACACACACACTGAGACTCACACAGCGCGTGGTTCGGTAAAGACGTCGGTGTGTATGTGCATCATGAGGTCTCCCCCTGCGCTGTACTCCATGGCGAAACACACACACACACACACACACACACACACACACTGAGACTCACACAGCGCGTGGTTCGGTAAAGACGTCGGTGTGTATGTGCATCATGAGGTCCCCTCCTGCGCTGTACTCCATGGCGAAACACACATGCTCTGGCGTCTGGAAGCACGCAAACAGGTTGACCAGGAACGGGTGGCGAAAATTATTCACTGTCTCAAAGATCCGCTTCTCACACATCAGACTGGAGAGAGAGAGATGAAAGAGAGAGAGAGAGAGAGAGAGAATGGGAGAGAGGAGGATAGAGAGGAGAAAAAGAGAGAGAGGGGGGGGATGGGGAGCAAATATAGATTTAGATTTCTATTCTATATTGATCTATATTTCTATCCATGTATAGATATGAAATGTACTGTAAAGTCTGAGTGATATCTAATAGGTCCACTGAGGAGTCTGAGGGACATCTAATAGGTCCACTGAGCAGTTCTCAGACCTGTCCACCTCGTCTCTGGTCAGGATGTCTCCCTTCTTCAGGGCCTTGATGGCGTACATCGTGCCCGACTTCTTGTACTCTCCCAGCAACACCTGAAACACACACACACACACACACACACACACACACACACACACACACACACACAGTGTTTGCTCAGTCACACACATCCCCTTGCATAAAGACCAAAGATGTATGAATGAATGCCTTTGATGCTGTGGCTACGGAATGGCTACAGAAAGTCATTTACTGTCGAACATTTTCACCTTTCCAAAGTGTCCCCTCCCAAGGACAGCAACGAGTCTGAAGTCAGCAAGAGACAAGGGAGTCCTCTTTTGTTTACTGTAAACACACACACACACACACACACACACACACACACACACCGAATCAAGGTTATTTTATCCATTCCACCATAAGAGGGGCAATATTTTGGCATAAAAGTCAGCCACTGAATGCTTTGTGTAACTGAGTGTGTGTGTGTGTGTGTGTGTGTGTGTACCTCTGTGATGATGTTCTGCTGTGGCGTTCCGGTGGGACGTCGGGACTGGAGAAGGATTCCGAGATGGGCAGTCGCTCCTGAGAGGAGAAACAGAACCACAGAACGGGGAGAGAGAGACCAGAGAGAGAGACCAGAGAGAGAGAGAGAGACCAGAGAGAGAGAGAGACAGACAGACAGACAGACAGCCTATTAGAGACCAGCACTGTTCTGAAAGAAACCATGTGACCTCCTCTTAGACATCTACTATCCCAAACCATGTGACCTCCTCTTAGACAACTACTATCCCAAACACGGACACCTTCAGGACGCCTTTCACTATTTCACAGCAACAGGGTTCACACACTCTCACACACACACACACACACACACACTATTTCACAGCAACAGGGTTCACACTCTCACACACACACACACACACACCACACTATTTCACAGCAACAGGGCTCACACACTCTCTCTCACACACACACACACTATTTCACAGCAACAGGGTTCACACTCTCACACACACACACACACACACACACACACATACACTTTCACAGCAACAGGGTTCACACACTCTCACCACACACACCTCACACACACACACACACACACACACACTATTTCACAGCAACAGGGTTCACACACTCTCACACACACACACACTATTTCACAGAAACAGGGTCACACACTCTCTCACACACACACACACACTATTTCACAGCAACAGGGTTCAAACACTCTCTCTCTTTATTTCGTTGAAACTCAGACACTCTCTCTCTCTCACACACACACACAATTTTTTGACTGTATGTCCCTCTCTCATTCTTCCACTCACACACACACACACACACACACACACTCACACTCTCTCTCTCTCTTAACTCACTGGAGTGAAAGTGTCCACCACATCTCTCCTGAACTCAAATCTTAGAGGAGAATCTGGATCCAGACTCAGCTTCTCTACCGAGATCTCCCTGTAACACACACACACACACACACACACACACGCACACATACAAACATGTTCCCATTAACATACTTAAAATAACATACACAGATGAAAATGTGTAAAAATGTGTGAATGTTAGTGTGTGAAAGTGTGTAAATGTAAGTGTGTGTATATGGGTGTGTGTGTGTGTGTTTTACCCTGTGGGTAGAGTGTGTGTGCTGGGGCTATAGTGTTATTATGCGTGTGTGTGTGTTTTACCCTGTGGGTAGAGTGTGTGCGTTGGGGCTGTAGTGTGATTCTGTATGTGTGTGTGTGTTTTACCCTGTAGGTAGAGTGTGTGCGTTGGGGCTGTAGTGTGATTCTGTGTGTGTGTGTGTGTGTGTTTACCTGTAGGTAGAGTGTGTGCGTTGGGCTGTAGTGTGATTCTGTGTGTGTGTGTGTGTGTGTTTTACCCTGTAGGTAGAGTGTGTGCGTTGGGGCTGTAGTGTGATTCTGTGTGTGTGTGTGTGTGTGTTTTACCCTGTAGGTAGAGTGTGTGCGTTGGGGCTGTAGTGTGATTCTGTGTGTGTGTGTGTGTGTGTGTGTTTTACCCTGTAGGTAGAGTGTGTGCGTTGGGCTGTAGTGTGATTCTGTGTGTGTGTGTGTGTGTGTGTGTGTGTGTGTTTTACCCTGTAGGTAGAGTGTGTGCGTTGGGACTGTAGTGTGATTCTGTGTGTGTGTGTGTGTGTGTGTGTGTTTTACCCTGTAGGTAGAGTGTGTGCGTTGGGGCTGTAGTGTGATTCTGTGTGTGTGTGTGTGTGTGTGTGTGTGTGTGTGTTTTACCCTGTAGGTAGAGTGTGTGCGTTGGGACTGTAAGTTCCTGTGCTGTTAACCGTGGGGATGGCGTTTCTTAACAGACGCACCCAGGTCCCAATGTCCACGTTCATCTGACGCGCTCGCAAAAACGCTTTACCTGCAGACACACATACACACACACACACACGCACGCACACAAACAAACGCACACACACAAACACACAGTCACGCTTTGGACTGGAGCCTTTAAAATCATGGCAATGCTGCACCACTAACTGCCTGATCAGCTGCACCAGGTGTCACGTCAGCAACAGGTTCCCTCATCCTGCAGTCCCCCTGCTGCCCAGTAGGGGGAGTCATGACCACGTTTCAGATGGCATTGGTACTCCACCCCAGCAGACACTACCACGTTTCAGAAGTCTACCGTCTCCACTGCAGCCAAGCCCAGCGGACTCCTCCAGCGCTCACACAAGCGCCAGTCAAAAACACAAAACAAAAGTGCTGTTTCCCTGGTGACATCAGTGACGCACCACTTCTGGAACAACAGATGCAGTTGATGTTTTCAATCTCAAGGGCGACACACACATTTGCAGAGAGGAATATTAACTGGGCCACACGCTGCTCTGGACTTGAAAGAGTGTTTAAGTCGTGTTTGTCTTACCCTGTTGTTTGGAGAAGACCTTCTTCTGCCTCCTGAGACGAGGAACTCGCTCTATCACAGGGTTAAAGAACGTCACCTGTACAAGATCCACAAAACACACACACACACACACACACACACACACACACACACACACACACACACACACACACACACACACACACTTAACTGTGGGAGCAAACTGAATCTGCAAAATATACAGCTCTGATCAAAGTGTGTGTGTTTGTGTGTGTGATTCTCAGCAGGCTGCAGCCTTTGTGGTTCCAACTCCAACTGAAGTTGGTGTTTCTGGTTGTGTATGTGTGACTGTATGAGTGTGAGCGTGACTGTGTGTGTGTGTGTGTGTGTGTGTGTGTGTGTGTGTGTGTGTGTGTGTGGTGTGTGTGTGCGCGCGCACCTCTGCCAAAAGTAGGCCCTGTGGTTCTAGCTCCATTTGAGCTCTGTGTTTCTGGTTGTGTGTGTGTGTGTGTGTGTGTGTGTGTGTGTGCGCGCACCTCTGCCAAAAGTAGGCCCTGTGGTTCTAGCTCCATTTGAACTCTGTGTTTCTGGTTGTGTGTGTGTGTGTGTGTGTGTGTGTGTGTGTGTGTGTGTGTGTGCGCGCGCGCACCTCTGCCAAAAGTAGGCCCTGTGGTTCTAGCTCCATTTGAACTCTGTGTTTCTGGTTGTGTGTGTGTGTGTGTGTGTGTGTGTGTGTGTGTGTGTGTGTGTGTGTGTGTGTGTGTGTGTGTGTGTGTGTGTGCGCGCGCACCTCTGCCAAAAGTAGGCCCTGTGGTTCTAGCTCCATTTGAGCTCTGTGTTTCTGGTTGTGTGTGTGTGTGTGTGTGTGTGTGTGTGTGTGTGTGTGTGCGCGCACCTCTGCCAAAAGTAGGCCCTGTGGTTCTAGCTCCATTTGAACTCTGTGTTTCTGGTTGTGTGTGTGTGTGTGTGTGTGTGTGTGTGTGTGTGTGTGTGTGTGTGTGTGTGTGTGTGCACCTCTGCCAAAAGTAGGCCCTGTGGTTCTAGCTCCATTTGAACTCTGTGTTTCTGGTTGTGTGTGTGTGTGTGTGTGTGTGTGTGTGTGTGTGTGTGTGTGTGTGCACCTCTGCCAAAAGTAGGCCCTGTGGTTCTAGCTCCATTTGAACTCTGTGTTTCTGGTTGTGTGTGTGTGTGTGTGTGTGTGTGTGTGTGCGCGCACCTCTGCCAAAAGTAGGCCCTGTGGTTCTAGCTCCATTTGAACTCTGTGTTTCTGGTTGTGTGTGTGTGTGTGTGTGTGTGTGTGTGTGTGTGCACCTCTGCCAAAAGTAGGCCCTGTGGTTCTAGCTCCATTTGAACTCTGTGTTTCTGGTTGTGTGTGTGTGTGTGTGTGTGTGTGTCTGTGTGTGTGTGTGTGTGTGCGCGCACCTCTGCCAAAAGTAGGCCCTGTGGTTCTAGCTCCATTTGAACTCTGTGTTTCTGGTTGTGTGTGTGTGTGTTGTGTGTGTGTGTGTGTGTGTGTGTGTGTGTGTGTGTGCACCTCTGCCAAAAGTAGGCCCTGTGGTTCTAGCTCCATTTGAACTCTGTGTTTCTGGTTGTGTGTGTGTGTGTGTGTGTGTGTGTGTGTGTGTGTGTGTGTGTGTGTGCACACCTCTGCCAAAAGTAGGCCCTGTGGTTCTAGCTCCATTTGAACTCTGTGTTTCTGGTTGTGTGTGTGTGTGTGTGTGTGTGTGTGTGTGTGTGTGTGTGTGTGTGCACCTCTGCCAAAAGTAGGCCCTGTGGTTCTAGCTCCATTTGAACTCTGTGTTTCTGGTTGTGTGTGTGTGTGTGTGTGTGTGTGTGTGTGTGTGTGTGCACCTCTGCCAAAAGTAGGCCCTGTGGTTCTAGCTCCATTTGAACTCTGTGTTTCTGGTTGTCAAGGAAGTCCTCCAGCTTCAGGAACTTGAGAGCACAGAGCGACCTGTAGTCTTTCCAGTACACAGCCATCTCCATCTCCCTGGACTACACACACACACACACACACACACACACACACACACACACATTGCATACATACACACACACACACACACACACACACACACACATTGCATACATACACACACGAACAAAATATATAGAAATTTATAAGCACAAACATATAGGATACTACAGTTAACCCACATGAACACAAAATACTATTCTTCAGAGAAACCAGGACCAGTAGCCCGAACACACACACACACACACACTTTTATTTTTCAGACCACCCACATGGAAGACTATATTTGACGCATATAGAAAGTATTTACAGACAAAGGCACGTGCGCCACACACACACACACACACACACACACACACACTCCCACACACTCCCACACACACACACACACACACACACACACACACACACTCCCACACACACACACACACACACACGCTCTCTCTTACCCTCTCAAGCTCTACGGTGAAGGTCTGGTCCCACGCCTGCTCTCCCACTGTCTTCCAGGCAGTTTGGCCCACTACACAGTTATCCAGCTTTAACACAGCACTGACTTCAGCTGCACACACACACACACACACACACACACACACACACACACACACACACGCGCGCATTAAAACAAACATTAAAAACACTGTTATCTAGTGTCATGAGAGGACACACTTCTGCTTCCCCAACATACACAGGAGAGCTTATCAGCCTTCCCCACATACACACACACACACACACACACACACACACACACACACACACACTCACAGGAGAGCTCGTCAGACTTGCAGGGTGTTTTGCCACTGACACTTCCACTGCGAGCATAGAGGCCCCGCCCCCCTCTCATGAAGGACCGTCCTTCTCCAGGACTGTAGCTCGGCAACACGACAGACGTTCCTCGGCAACGACCCGGAACAGTCTCCAACACGCCCACACAGCCCAGCAGGGTCACATGGAGCGTACCTGGACACACACACACACACACACACACACACACACAGACACACAGAGAACACGACACCTCATGAAAGAAGAATCATCAAGAACAAGGACACTGGTCTAGACACATTTACTCAAGCACACACACACACACAGACTCTGCTTTACCTGTGAGAGGGGACGGTCTACTGAGCGTGCTGTACTGCGTGTGTGTGTGTACGGTGCGGTGGGTCTTTACCTGTGAGAGGGGACGGTCTACTGAGCGTGCTGTACTGCGTGTGTGTGTGTGTACGGTGCGGTGGGTCTTTACCTGTGAGAGGGGACGGTCTACTGAGCGTGCTGTACTGCGTGTGTGTGTACGGTGCGGTGGTCTTTACCTGTGAGAGGGGACGGTCTACTGAGCGTGCTGTACTGCGTGTGTGTGTACGGTGCGGTGGGTCTTTACCTGTGAGAGGGGACGGTCTACTGAGCGTGCTGTACTGCGTGTGTGTGTACGGTGCGGTGGGTCTGGCGGTCAGCTGCAGCTCTTCTCTAATGAGGCAGGCTTTAGGGTGATCAGCGGGGAGCTCAGACAGACGCTGTTCCAGCGACACACGCAACAGATCCAACCTCTGCTGGGACTCACTCAGACGACACTGAGCCTGGAGGAAGGGAGGTATTAGTCACACACACACACACACACACACACACACACATCAGGGCTTTTGCACTTCAATTGAAGACTTTTTAAGACCTTTTTAATGACCATTATGATTTAATATAATATATACCGTTATGCAGAATTTAAGACCAACGTGATGCCCTTCTGTCAAAAACTGGCACAGGTTTGTGGGGTTTGAAGGGGAATTTAATTTATCCAATGGATATACTTGCTAATCAACTGCAACCATTACATTCAATCGACTACAACTATAACGATTCATCGTCAATCGTGATTGACAACCATTGTGATGCTCCACTCCCACCCTGTCAGATATGTGCATTAATTCTGTAGTTCCTGCTATAGGTAAGACACCGTGGGCCTGTGCTTTACATACAGCAACCCTGCAATAACCAATGATAATCTCTTCTCTTTTGATCCCATGAGGGAAATCTGGTCTCTGCGTCTATGCCAGTCGTGAGTGAGTGAAACACACACATTGAGGAAAAGCTCTGACTTTATTCCTTCCCCTGTCTAAACAGAAACAGTAGAATGCCACCCCAGTGCATGCATTAAGATAGCTTGCCCAGGATTGCAGAGCCAAAGCATGTGACACATGGTAGAGTTTGATACTCAAACGCACGTTGTCCGGGGAAGCCACGTCATTGACTAAATGTATCGCTATTAAGTTAAGTTATGATGCCCAAACAGTAGCTAACTGTCATCTAGCAGGTAAGTTAACTAAATAGTCCCTTCATTAGTTTTGGAATTCAGTTCTTGATGACAACCCTCACGTTTAGTAGCTACGATTATATAGAAACGACATGTGTGTATTTTCCTGCTAGGACCAATAGCTGAATATTCCCGAAACGACACGTGTGCAATTAGTATAGGCTTGTATCGGCGATCACGATATTTTGAAGAAGATAGGCGATACTATCATGATATTTTTAAGAAGACAGTATTGTCCATTACAATATTTTTCAAAGATGGTATCGCAATAACGCTATTTTACTGTGCGCATCGTCAGATGGCAGAAAAGGGGACATCACCCAACTCCACATGGGAAAAGAAAGAAAAGGGGACATCACCCAACTCCACATGGGAAAAGAAAGAAAAGTCCGCTTCCCCTCAAACAGAAGACACACTGGTCCACACGAAATGCACTGCACATCTCCGACCAATTTAAAATGTATTTTAGACCTACTGCACAATATTTCATTACATTTAAGACTTTTCATGGACCTTAAATTCATATTTTTTAAAAACATTTTGACACACACGGTCTCTGCTCGGACTGACTCATACAACACTGTGCCTGGAGAGATATGAGGTGAATTAGAGTCACTCACACATACACACACACACAGATCCAGCCTCTGCTGAAATTCTCTCAGATGACATTGAGCCAGGGTGTGTGTGTGTGTGTTTGTATGTACATGTACCTCAACTGACTGAGAGTGTGAGTGTGAGCGTGAGCGTGAGCATGTGAGTGCCTACCACAGACATGGCCTCGGGTAGGAGGGTAGCAGTGTGTGTGTGTGTGTGTGTGTGTGTGTGAGTGTGAGTGTGTGTGTGTGTGTGTGCCTACCTCAGACATGGCCTCAGGTAGGAGGGTAGGAGTGTGTGAGTGAGTGTGTGTGTGTGTGTGTGCCTACCTCGGACATGGCCTCAGGTAGGAGTGTGTGAGTGTGTGTGTGTGCCTACCTCAGACATGACCTCAGGTAGTGTGTGTATGTGTGTGTGCCTCCTGCAGACATGGCCTCAGGTAGGAGTGTGTGAGAGTGTGTGAGTGTGTGAGTGTGTGTGCCTACCTCAGACATGGCCTCAGGTAGGAGTGTGTGAGTGTGTGTGTGTGTGTGCCTACCTCAGACATGGCCTCAGGTAGGAGTGTGTGAGTGTGTGTGTGAGTGTGTGTGTGTGCCTACCTCAGACATGGCCTCAGGTAGGAGTGTGTGAGTGTGTGTGTGTGCCTACCTCAGACATGACCTCAGGTAGTGTGTGTGTGTGTGTGTGCCTACCGCAGACATGGCCTCAGGTAGGAGTGTGTGAGTGTGTGTGAGTGTGTGTGTGCCTACCTCAGACATGGCCTCAGGTAGGAGTGTGTGAGTGTGTGTGTGTGCCTACCTCAGACATGGCCTCAGGTAGGAGTGTGTGAGTATGTGAGTGTGTGTGTGTGTGTGTGCCTACCTCAGACATGGCCTCAGGTAGGAGTGTGTGAGTATGTGACTGTGTGTGTGTGAGTGTGCCTACCTCAGACATGGCCTCAGGTAGGAGTGTGTGAGTGTGTGTGTGAGTGTGCCTACCTCAGACATGGCCTCAGGTAGGAGTGTGTGAGTGTGTGTGTGTGTGTGTGTGTGCCTACCTCAGACATGGCCTCAGGTAGGAGTGTGTGTGTGTGTGTGTGTGTGCCTACCTCAGACATGGCCTCAGGTAGGAGTGTGTGTGTGTGTGTGTGTGCCTACCTCAGACATGGCCTCAGGTAGGAGTGTGTGAGTGTGTGTGTGTGTGCCTACCTCAGACATGGCCTCAGGTAGGAGTGTGTGAGTGTGTGTGTGTGTGTGTGCCTACCTCAGACATGGCCTCAGGTAGGAGTGTGTGAGTGTGTGTGTGTGTGTGTGTGCCTACCTCAGACATGGCTTTCTTGTCGTGAACCTTACTGGCTCCCAGTAGTCTGAGTGCGTTCTTGGCTCCCTCAGCGACGGCGTGCTCCACCCTGTAGTGATGCCTCAACTCCTCCAACCGCAACTCCACCCCACACGGGTCAGGCTTACCTGGAGGGGTTGGAGAGAGAGAGTCAGAGAGAGAGAGAGAGTCAGAGAGAGAGAGAGAGAGAGTGTGAGTGAGAGAGAGAGAGAGAGAGAGAGTGAGAGAGAGTCAGAGAGAGAGAGAGAGAGGAGAGAGAGAGAGAGAGAGAGAGAGAGTGAGAGAGAGAGTCAGAGAGAGAGAGAGAGAGAGAGAGAAAGAGAGTCAGAGAGAGAGAGAGAGAGAGAGAGAGAGAGTGAGTGAGTATGAGGGAGAGTGAGAGAGTGTGTATGAGGGAGAGCGAGAGAGTGTGTATGAGGGAGAGCGAGAGAGTGTGTATGAGGGTGAGTGAGAGAGTGTGTATGAGGAAGAGTGTTTATGAGGGAGAGGGAGAGAGTGTGTATGAGGGAGAGTGAGAGAGTGTGTATGAGGGTGAGTGAGAGAGTGTGTATGAGGGTGAGTGAGAGAGTGTGTATGAGGGAGAGTGAGAGAGTGTGTATGAGGGAGAGTGAGAGAGTGTGTATGAGGGAGAGTGAGAGAGTGTGTATGAGGGAGAGTGAGAGAGTGTGTATGAGGGAGAGTGTTTATGAGGGAGAGGGAGAGAGTGTGTATGAGGGAGAGTGAGAGAGTGTGTATGAGGGAGAGTGAGAGAGTGTGCATGAGGGAGAGTGAGAGAGTGTGTATGAGGGAGAGCGAGAGAGTGTGTATGAGGGAGAGTGAGAGAGAGTGAGAGAAAGAGTTTGTGAGATTGAAATGATGGGGTCTAAGAATACCGTAAACCTCAGATTAGCTGGCACCCAATAAAAAGGGGACTGGTTTCCACTTAGTAGCTTTTTGCCATACAAGGAAGTGTTTAGAAATGTTTCAATATTTTTTCGTTCATTTTATGTCATTTTATTTTCTATTATTCACTGTTCTTTGCCTTTATCTTTGTGAATCACACTGAACTGTGTGTGTGTGTGTGTGAAATGTCTTTATGTGTGTAAATCACACTGAACTGTGTGTGTGTGTGTGAAATGTCTTTATGTGTGTAAATCACACTGAACTGTGTGTGTGTGTGAAATGTCTTTATGTGTGTGAATCACACTGAACTGTGTGTGTGTGTGAAATGTCTTTATGTGTGTAAATCACACTGAACTGTGTGTGTGTGTGTGTGTGTGTGTGTATGTGAAATGTCTTTATGTGTGTGAATCACACTGAACTGTGTGTGTGTGTGAAATGTCTTTATGTGTGTAAATCACACTGAACTGTGTGTGTGTGTGAGAAATGTCTTTATGTGTGTAAATCACACTGAACTGTGTGTGTGTGTGTGTGTGTGTGTGTGAAATGAGCTCCATAAATAAATAGCCCCGTCTTGGAGTACAGTGTGTGTGTGTGTGTGTGTGTGTGTGTGTGTACAGCGCACCCGGAAAGTATTCACAGCGCTTCACTCTTTCCATATTTTGTTATGTTTCAGCCTTATTCCAAAATGGATTCAATTCATTTTTTTCCTCACAATTCTACACACAACACCCCATAATGACAATGTAAAAAAAGTCCTTTCGAGATTTTTGCAAATTTATTAAAAATTATTAAAACCACATGTACGCAAGTATTCACAGCGTTTGCCATGAAGCTCTAAATTGAGCTCAGGTGCATCCTGTTTCCACTGATCATCCTTGAGATGTTTCTACAGCTTAATTGGAGTCCAGTAGTGGTAAATTCAGTTGATTGGACATGATTTGGAAAGGCACACACCTGTCTATATAAGGTCCCACAGTTGACAGTGCGTGTCAGAGGACAAACCAAGCATGAAGTCAAAGGAATTGTCTGTAGACCTCTGAGACAGGATTGTCTCGAGGCACAAATCTGGGGAAGGGGCGACGGTTCATCTTTCAGCAGGACAACGACCTTAAGCACACAGCCAAGATATCAAAGGAGTGGCTTCAGGACAACTCTGTGAATGTCCTGGAGTGGCCCAGCCAGAGCCCAGACTTGAATCCGATTGAACATCTCTGGAGAGATCTGAAAATGGCTGTGCACCGACGCTTCCCATCCAACTTGATGGAGCTTGAGAGGTGCTGCAAAGAGGAATGGGCAAAAGTGCCCAAAGATAGGTGTGCCAAGCTTGTGGCATCATACTCAAAAAGACTTGAGGCTGTAATTGCTGCCAAAGGTGCATCAACAAAGTATTGAGCAAAGGCTGTGAATACTTATGTACATGTGGTTTCTTAGTTTTTTTATTTTTAATAAATTTGCAAAAATCTCAAAAAGACTTTTTTCACGTTGTCATTATGGGGTGTTGTGTGTAGAATTGTGAGGAAAAAAATGAATTGAATCCATTTTGGAATAAGGCTGTAACATAACAAAATATGGAAAGAGTGAAGCGCTGTGAATACTTTCCGGATGCGCTGTATGTATCCATCTGTTTCTGTGTTTTGAGTTTGAGACCAGGCCTGTAGGAGGAAACATGTGTGTGTGTGTGTGTGTGTTTGTGTGCATCTGTGTCAAGTTTTGAGGACAGGGCTGTATGAAGTAGTGTGTGTGTGTGTGTGTGTATGTTTCCTAATAAGGTAAAATGGCAGCGTGCCAAAGATCTCCAAAGGACGGCGTTGGTGTGTGAGATTACTTACACACGTGTTTACATGCACATTCAGTGTGTGTGTGTG
>PYXC01000141.1:52500-62500 GCA_015244755.2 Tenualosa ilisha | reverse complement strand
TGTGTAGAAGTCTGTCTGTCTGTCTAGTAGTAGTGTGTGCGTGTGTGTAGATGTGTGTTTTTGTTAGTGTGGTAGAGTGAATGAGTGAGTGAATGTGTGTTTGTGTGTGAGTGTGTGTGTGTTTGTTAGTGTGGTAGAGTGAATGAGTGAGTGAATGTGTCAGTCAGTGTGTGTGTGTGTGTGTGAGCATTCATCTTGCATGCGATTGTGTTTTTGCTGTAATGTGCTGAGTGTGTGTTTTGTGTAGAAGTCTGTCTGTCCGTCTAGTAGTAGTGTGTGCGTGTGTGTAGATGTGTGTTTTTGTTAGTGTGGTAGAGTGAATGAGAGAGTGAATGTGTGTTTGTGTGTGAGTGTGTGTGTGTGTGTGTGTAGTGGTGTGGTCATGCGATGGAGAGAGCTCATTGAAGCCTTATGTCTGACAGGAGACAAAGAGAAGTCAGTAAGTAGTGGGGTGGAGTGTGTGTGTGTGTGTGTGTGTGTGTTTGTAGTGGTAGTGTGGTAGAGTCACTCTGGTGGATTACATCGCTATTAGAGTATCAGCTCTGGGTAGATCAGTCTGCATTAATCTCCCTGACTCCCTGAGCCCACACACACACACACACACGCGCACGCGCATGCGCACACACACACACACGTAAACAGATAAAGTAAACAAACAGAACGCAGAGCTGTTGTTTCCTGCTACGTCACAGAACTAAAATAAAATGACTTCTCTTTTCTCGCTCTCTTTCACTCACTAACACACACACACACACACACGCGCGCGCGCGCACGCGCACACGCACACGCACACGCACACCATAATCTAAACAGGTTCTTAATTGACTATGCTGCAACACCTTTGCTCTACGCTGTATGAACATGAGGGAGAGTAGCCTTTGAGTAATCATGTTTAGACAGACACACACACACACACACACACACACACTCACACACAGTCACCACCTTGGCTTATTTCCATAAGACCCCACCCATAGAATCAGAAGAACTAAGAACCCAGCTGTTTGGAGTTGTGCAAATATCTCACACACACACACACACACACACACACACACACACAGTCTGTATGTGTGAATGTGTTAGTGTGTGTTCAAGACAAACATCCTGACACACACACAAACACAAACACACAGAGAATTTAAGACTACAGATTAATCTAGCTTTGCTGCACCTCAGACAAAGCCAGTGGCTGCAGTTACACCCACAGCCACGCAGACAAACACACACACACACACACCTCTTCAGCCATGCCATCAATCTACACCCCTGCCATCGCAACAACTCAAGCACACACACACGCAAACACACACACAGACACACACATACAGTCTCCATATAAGTGTGTGGTCAGTCTGTTGTGTGTGTGTGTGTGTGTGTGTGTGTGTGTGTGTGTTATCTGGACTGTTATCATGTGATCAACTCCATGTCTGCACACAGTGAGAGGATTTGCATTTCTCCATCGCAGGCAAACCATAAAAACACACACAGCCTAACTCCACTGTACACGTACACACACACACACACACTTTGCATCAATTCAGCCCTCTCTTTCTCTCACACACACACACACACACACCCTCACCCACACACTCTTTTCATACAGTCCTCACACACACACCACACACTCCTTTCATAGTCCCCCCCCACACACACACACACACACACACACACACTCTTTTCATAGTCCTCACACACACACACTCTTTCCTCATTCATGCAAAATGCACAAACACAATCCTTTCTCTCTTTCTCTGTCTCTCTCTCTCCCTGTCTCTCTCTCTCTTTCTCTCTCTCTCTGTCTGTCTGTCTGAACACATGTGCATATCAGAGAGAGAGAGTGAGTAAAAGAGAGTGAGAGTGAGGGAGGAAGAGAGAGTGTGAGTGAGAGAGTGAGAGAGAGTGTGAGTGAGAGAGAGTGTGAGTGAGAGAGTGAGAGAGAGTGAGAGTGAGAGAGAGCGCACCTGCACCACCTCCTGCTGCTCCTTCTGAAGCAGAAATCAGGAAGGGGATTCAACCACACAGGAAGTCCACCACTCACACACTTCCTACTTCCTGCCAGTGTGGAGATGACTGGGCAGATCAGAGGGAGAGAGCGTGAATGTGTGTGTGTGTGTGTCCGTCTCAGAAAGGGCAGGGGTCAGGACACACACTAGCTACGGGACTCCTCCCTTCCTCTCCTGGGCTCTCTCAGAGTGTGTGTGTGTGTGTGTGTGTGTGTGTGTGTGTGTTGACAAATCTTTGCTTTGACAGATTACATTTGACATTCTCAGGATATAATCACTTCACGCACAGATGCAGTTAAACACATTTCTACACAGCCAGTGTCTGTGTCTCTCAACACCAGTGTGAGAGAAAGTGGTGTTTATGTGTGTGTGTGTGTGTGTGTGTGTGTGTGTGTGTGTGTGTTGATACAGCACAGATGCAGTTAAACACAATTCTACACAGCCAGTGTCTGTGTCTCTCAACACTAGTGTGAGAGAAAGTGGTGTTTATGTGTGTGTGTGTGTGTGTGTGTGTGTTGATACAGCACAGATGCAGTTAAACACATTTCTACACAGCCAGTGTCTGTGTCTCTCAACACTAGTGTGAGAGAAAGTGGTGTTTATGTGTGTGTGTTTGAAAAAAAACAAAACATTGTTATTTCAATCTGTGTGTGTGTGCTTGAGTATGTTTATGTGTGTATGTTTAAATAAACACTAATAGTGTGTGTGTGTCTTTAAATAAACACTAATAGTGTGTGTGTGTGTGTCTTTAAATAAACACTAATAGTGTGTGTGTGTGTGTGATAGTGGTTTTTGATAGCGAGTCCTTTAATTACATAATAACCATCCTCTTCCTCCTCCGTCCCTCCTCTCCCCGTTTACTTCCTTCCTACTCAATGAAACACTAAATACGTGTGTGTATCTGTGTGTGTGTGTGTGTGTGTGCGTGTGCGTGTGTGTGTTTCCCTCCCTCACAAGTGACCCCCTCCTGTCCATGCCATGACACACACACATACATACATACACACACACACACACACACACACACACACACACACACACACACACACACACACAGACACAGACACAGACACAGACACACCTGTGGGAGAGATACAATCACACAAAAACGCAAGCTTTAGTTAAACAAAAAAGCTCACAAAAACAGTTGGTGTACACACACACACACACACACACACACACACACACACACACACACACACACACACACACACACACACACACAAACCTAATGTGTGCGGCACTTATGACTACCTTGATGATTGACAACCTTCACAGACACGAGGCACACACCCACTACTTAACATCACAAAATCACTCACACACACACACACACACACACACAAACAAACACATCAATCAGCTGAGAGGGCACCAGCAGAAAAACAGCTGTCTGACTCACATGATTCTCTCTCTCTCTCTCTCACACACACACACACACACACTGCGTGTGTCAGAGTGTGACAGAGAATAAGAACTGTGAGACACGTTACACAATACCCTGTCTACTGCACGCACACACAACTCTCTGCTACTCAACTCTCTACTACTCAACACTCTGCTACTCAACTCGACACTGTTTTAGCACAACTCCACTTTCCACTGAGGGTTGTACCTGAACACGTTACGATTTTTCGCACCTGCTTTGGCCAGGTTCTATCTGCGCTGAGCCAGGTTCTATCCGCTTTGGCCAGGTTCTATCTGCGCTGAGCCAGGTTCTATCTGCTTTGGCCAGGTTCTATCCGCGCTGAGCCGATCCTAAAACATGATGTGAACAGACTGCTGGCCACTGATTGGTCTGAGAGGGCCGTCGCAAGGTTGGACGAAAGTGCAGGAGAATCAGGAGAATCAATTTTGCCGGTCCGGCCCGGTCAACTGTGAATGTCGTTTGGTTCTTCCTTGTCAAAAAAACTCCAAGCCGTGAATTTGAGCTACTGCCCTGCTTTTGAGAACACCGCCCCATCAGAGAGGGTGAAGCGCAGTGAGAGGTGGAGAACACCGCCCCATCAGAGAGGGTGAAGCGCAGTGAGAGGTGGAGAACACCGCCCCATCAGAGAGGGTGAAGTGCAGTGAGAGGTGGAGAACACCGCCCCATCAGAGAGGGTGAAGCGCAGTGAGAGGTGGAGAACACCACCCCATCAGAGAGGGTGAGCGCAGTGAGAGGTGGAGAACACCACCCCATCAGAGAGGGTGAAGCTCAGTGAGAGGTGGAGAACACCGCCCCATCAGAGAGGGTGAAGCGCAGTGAGAGGTGGAGAACACCGCCCCATCAGAGAGGGTGAAGCGCAGTGAGGTGGAGAACACCGCCCCATCAGAGAGGGTGAAGCGCAGTGAGAGGTGGAGAACACCGCCCCATCAGAGAGGGTGAAGCGCAGTGAGAGGTGGAGAACACCGCCCCATCAGAGAGGGTGAAGCGCAGTGAGGTGGAGAACACCGCCCCATCAGAGAGGGTGAAGCGCAGTGAAGGTGGAGAACACCGCCCCATCAGAGAGGGTGAAGCGCAGTGAGAGGTGGAGAACACCGCCCCATCAGAGAGGGTGAAGCGCAGTGAGAGGTGGAGAACACCGCCCCATCAGAGAGGGTGAAGCGCAGTGAGAGGTGGAGAACACCGCCCCATCAGAGAGGGTGAAGCGCAGTGAGAGGTGGAGAACACCGCCCCATCAGAGAGGGTGAAGCGCAGTGAGGTGGAGAACACCGCCCCATCAGAGAGGGTGAAGGGCAGTGAGAGGTGGAGAACACCGCCCCATCAGAGAGGGTGAAGCGCAGTGAGAGGTGGAGAACACCGCCCCATCAGAGAGGGTGAAGCGCAGCTTCACTGAAGTGAGGTGAATTTTACCAATAAATTGGTCATTACCTCTTTTTGGAGTTATTGAGGTTTTTTTTATTTGTCTGTCATAATCCACATTTGGCCTCATTTCAAGCCTAATCATGTAAGTGTGTTACTGTTCGCATGTGGAGAAAATTAACTTCATCACAGGTCAGGCAGATACCACTTACTATGCAGATGTTAGTGAATTAACACTAGTGAACTAGCTAACGTTACATTTGAAACTGAGACGGTGGGGGCGGTGGTAGTGTAGTGTAGTTAGGTTAAGGAACCTGGCTAGCATGCAAGTAACCTGAAAAGTTGAGGGTTCAAATCCCACCTGCCACTGTTGTGCCCCTGAGCAAGGCACTTAACCTTAAGTTGCTCTAGGGGAGACTGGCCCTCAACAATTGATAGTTGACAAAAAATGTAATGTGCTTTGGGTAAAAGTCTGCTAAATGCATAAATGTAATGTGCTTTGGGTAAAAGTCTGCTAAATGCATAAATGTAATGTGCTTTGGGTAAAAGTCTGCTAAATGCATAAATGTAATGTGCTTTGGGTAAAAGTCTGCTAAATGCATAAATGTAATGTGCTTTGGGTAAAGCGTCTGCTAAATGCATAAATGTAATGTGAATGTAAGGGGAAGTGGTGGTATTCCACTGAATGACAACCAGCTGGAGAACATTACTGACATTAGTTTAAGTGGACAAAGCAAAACAAAGTCAGGTGACAATATATTACGTTAAAGCAGCGTCAGAAGAGTGTGCTAGCTGACACAGAGGTGTGTTGCCATATAGTTACTGTCCTTCACTTGAATACGACTCTGCCCACATATAGTTACTGCCCTTCACTTGAATACGACTCTGCCCACCTCACCCACTTCATTCACGACAAAGTGGTACTTTTTGTAAGGGAAACGCAATGGACCTGGTACCAAAACCGAGTCGAGTCGAGTAGAGTAGGTACTGTGTATGAAAAAGCCCTGAGTATCTCACCCATGTGTAGTGTAGTGTAGAGTAGTGTAGAGTAGAGTAGAGCAGACTAGACTAGTGTAGAGTAGTGTAGAGTAGAGTTGAGCAGACTAGAGTAGTGTAGTGTAGAGCAGACTAGACTAGAGTAGTGTAGAGCAGACTAGAGTAGTGTAGTGTAGAGCAGACTAGAGTAATGTAGTGTAGAGTAGAGCAGACTAGACTAGAGTAGAGTAGTGTAGTGTAGAGTAGAGTAGAGCAGACTAGAGTAGTGTAGAGTAGTGTAGAGTAGAGTAGAGCAGACTAGAGTAGTGTAGAGTAGAGTAGAGTAGACTAGAGTAGTGTAGTGTAGAGTAGAGTAGAGTAGACTAGAGTAGTGTAGTGTAGTGTAGAGTAGAACAGACTAGAGTAGTGTAGTGTAGAGTAGTGTAGTGTAGAGTAGAGCAGACCAGAGTAGTGTAGAGTAGAGTAGAGCAGACTAGTGTAGTGTAGAGTAGAGTAGAGTAGAGCAGACTAGAGTAGTGTAGTGTAGAGTAGTGTAGTGTAGAGTAGAGTAGAGCAGACTACAGTAGTGTAGTGTAGAGTAGAGTAGAGCAGACTAGTGTAGTGTAGTGTAGAGTAGTGTAGTGTAGAGTAGAGCAGACTAGAGTAGTGTAGTGTACTGTGTATGAAAAAGCCCTGAGTATCTCGTAGATAAACTCCCTCTCTAGTCTCTGTTTAGGCTATAACTCTCCCACAAAACAAACACACACACACACACACACACACACCATAGAATCTGTTCACCTTGATTTGAACTCTGTCTTAGTGTGATCCATGACACACATGCACACACACACTTCAGCTTGGACTGTCAAACTCACTATGCATGGTGACCCATCTCAGATAACACACACACACACACACACACACACACACACACACACACACACACACACACACACACACACACACACACACAGAAAGACCTGCACTGGCCAATCAGATATAAACGGCCATGACATAAGGCCAAAGATAAGCAGAACCTGCAGTGTCAGGAAATAACTTTGCCAGCCAATCAGTGATATCCTGCAGGATAGCCAGCGGCCAATCAGCACAAAGCAGCGAAGTGATGTCACAATGGGCTCATGTTATGCTACACGCTAGACAGACCATCAGCCACAGCAGCATTCAGATATAAACACTGAAGTGTGTGTGTGTGTGTGTGTGTGTGTGCGTGCGTGGTGTCAGTGAGAGTGAGTGTGTGCCTGTATTCACATCCACCACACAGCTGATCAGCAAACAGAACTCTCATGTCCACAAACCTGTTCACGTACGTACAGACGTACGTACACACACACACACACACACACACACCTGATCAATGTCATTGATCTGGAGCAAACAAGAGACTGCATTACTCACCAACAGACCATAAACTTTTAGGACAAATATGCTTTCAAAATGAGTCTGTGTGTGTGTGTGTGTGTGTGTGTGTGTGTGTTGACCAGTTGTAACTGTGGTGTTTGTGGTGTGTGCCAAATGCGGCTTATTCAGGATTCATCTGAGTGTCTGAGAGCATGAGGACACACACACACACACACACACACACACAAGAGAGAAACACCATGTCCAAACACAGAGACACACACACACACACACTAAAGAGAGAAACACCATGTCCAAACACAGAGACACACACACACACACACACACACACACACACACAACACACACACACAATCAGATTAGGGGGAAGTGCTGCAGGTCTTAATAAGGAAACTATTTTTAAGACCTGACCAGTGTTACTAAACCATGATAAGGCTTCTTAAGACACACACACACACACACACACACACACACACACACACACACACAGATGCTCGTTCAGTTGCCTGCCCATGGACACAGAGTTAATACACACATAAACACAGACACACACACATACATTTTCTCACACGCACAGACAGACACACACATTAGCAAATACACAGAGATGCGCTCATGTACTTGCATGCACACGGACACACACACTAAACAAACACACAGATCCATTTACTTACACACACACACACACGTCCTACCGCAGGTGTTGGTGTGCGAGGGTGAGGTTCAGGTAGCTCCTGGATACTACTGGGAGAACTCTCCTCATACCACATCGCTCCATCCATCTCTCTCTCTCTCTCTCCCTCTCCTCTATGTCAATTTGATATTAGCATCTCCCTCTTTTTCTCTCCCTTCCCCAATTTTCCCCTCTTCTGTTTCAAATGCTCCCTCCTTCCTTCTATTCTTCTTGCATTAACTGCTCTCCTCCACTCTATACTGACATCTCTCTTTTCTCTCTCTCTCTGTCTGTCTGTCTGTCACACACTCTCACTGACGTCTGCTGAGCTGAGAGAAGAGAAGCAAACTGTTCCCCCAACAGCTTCCACTTCCTGACCACAAACAGAACAGAACTCAGACGGCCACTGAGAGAGGAAGGGACAGAAAACGAGAAAACGGCAGTGAAAGAACGTGAGCGCGCGCGCGCGCGAGAGAGAGAGAGAGAGAGAGAGAGAGAGAGAGAGAGAGAGAGAGAAAAGTGAGAGAAACACAGAGAGAGTCTGAGTGTGTGTGTGTGAACTTGTAGGCGTAAACCAAAGCCGCCCCAGAGACTCTTGCCAACGTCTTTAATCTCCTTCACCTCACGCGGGGCAGGTAAAAGGTCAAAGTTCAGTCAGGACTGCTTCACCAGACAGGACAGACAGGAAAGCAAGTGCCACTTCTTTAAGACTAGAGAAAAAACAGCACAAGCATAGGGCTAAAAAACACACACACACACAGTCAAGGTGAACTAACTCTTGTCTGGACTATAAACACACACACACACAGTCAAGGTGAACTAACTCTTGTCTGGACTATAAACACACACACACATATACATCTGAGAGAGAGAGAGAGAGAGAGAGAGAGAGAGAGAGAGAGAGAGAGAGAGAGAGGACCACTCTACAAGCAAAGCAGAAACAGAGTCAGAAAGAAACACACACACACACACACACACACCCTTCAGACGATTTAATGATGTGATTCTGTGGTGTGGTTCTAAAAATAGCTAAGTCAAACAGCCTATTCTCCTGGGTAGGTTGAAAGCTTGACACACACACACACACACACACACACACACACACACACACACACACACACACAAATAAGACCTTCTTCAGATACAGATTGTTAAAGTCTATTGGACTGGATAGTGGGAGAACAAATAAACAAAACAAAAACGTCACGAACTTCTGCAATGGTCACAACGGACACACACACACACACACACACACACACACACACACACACACACACAGAAACAAGAGCTCATACACGCGTGCCTGTTGTTAACTCATACTGGGATTTGATCTGATCTGACAGCACCAGGGCAAACAGCTTTATGTCTCCTGTGACTGGCTGCTCCTCCAACACAATGCAACAAGCTTGTCTCTGATTGGCCAATCCCTGATGCCTGCTGCCTGATGTCATGGTCACCTCTACAGAACAACAACAAAAAAAAAGTTACTGAACTTCTGACAGCTAATTCCCAATACAGTGGTGTACGCACACACACACACACACACACGCACACACACACGCACGCATGTAGACCCCATGTCTGATTTGAGAAATGCGTGTGTGTATGTGGAGTATGTAAATGTTATGTTGGTGGAACAAGCAAGACATCATGTCTGTGTCCATCTGGATCTGCCTGTTTAATTTCACAGTGTGTGTGCGTGTGTGTGTGTGTGTGTGTGTGTGAGTGTGTGATAAGAGAATGTTGAAGAGGTGATGTCATAGCTGTCCCACTTTACAAATCACTGTCAGACACACACACGTGTGTGTGTGTAAGAGAAAGGGAAAAAGATAGAGCATGTCTGTGACTAAATGAAGGAGTGCGAGTGAGTGTGTGTGTGTGTGTGTGTGACTAAATGAAGGAGTGCGAGTGAGTGTGTGTGTGTGTGTGTGTGTTGAAACATACAAGTTGAAGAAGGTGAAGAGGGGTGTTTCAAACATACACACATATACAAACACACACGCAGAGGAGACCAAATATGCACAAATGCATTCAGACCACACACACCTCCCGTATGCAAATTTCCTAGGTCAGACATGGCCACTGAAACAGGCAATCATTGCGTGCTCACACACACACACACACACAAAGGAATTTCAAAGTTCATTATCAATAGTAAAACTACAATGTCAGGATAAGAAT
>PYXC01000141.1:17500-50000 GCA_015244755.2 Tenualosa ilisha | reverse complement strand
GTGTGTGCCTGTGCCTGTGTATATGTAAAAGTACATGATCACGTGGGCGTTTCCCTTTCACCGAGAGTGTGTGTGTGTGTGTGTGTGTAACAACTGGATCACATGGGTGTTTTCCTCTTAGAGTGTGTGTGTCAGGTCTTATGTAATTTTAAGACCAATTATTTCATGGCCTACAGCAATCCGCTATAGATTAATTCCGCAATCTTTCACACACACACACAGACACACACACACACACACAATAGCCCTACTATTCATGCAAATGCTAATGAAGGAATGACTGTCAACTATGTACATGTGTGTTCACTGGCAAACTCTTTTTCAGTCAATCGTACACACACACACACACACACACACACACACACACACACACACACACACACACCACACACACACACAATAGCCCTAGCTATTTCATGCCAAATGCTAATGAAGGAATGACTGTCAACTATGTACATGTGTGTGTTCACTGGGCAAAACTCTTTTTCAGTCAATCGTACACACACACACACACACACACACACACACACACACACACACACAGAGGTGTGTGTGGGCACACACAGAGGACCAATGTCAGTATGTCTGTGTGTGACAAACATCATGCGGTTGCTGTAGTGTCTTGTGTGTGTTAGCGAACCCATGCTCTGTGTGTGTGTGTGTGTGTGTGTGTGTGTCTGTGTGTGCCCATGTTTTCTGTATTTGTGTGTCGATCAATCAAACACACCTATGTGTGCATAGAGCATGTAAGCCGCACAGGCCTAGCAGAGCAGTATAAGGTCATACACACATACCAACATATTTATCTATTTATTTCTATACACACACACACACACACACACACACACACACACACACACACACACACTCAGTGAGGTGTGACACTGGCCTAATTCATTTGTTTCCTCAGTCCACCTCTGTCATACCTGCCTCCCACTGGCTGACTCCCGTCACCAAGTCCTCCAGAGTAGAACGCGACAACATCACAGAAGCCAGGCGACCAACATCACAGAAGGCCCAGAGTAGAACGCGACCAACATCACAGAAGGCCCAGAGTAGGACGCGACCAACATCACAGAAGGCCCAGAGTAGAACGCGACCAACATCACAGAAGGCCCATGACGGAACCAACATCACAGAAGGCCCAGAGTAAGCACCGATGACCACAACATCACAGAAGGCCCAGAGTAGAACGCGACCAACATCACAGAAGGCCCATGACGGAACCAACATCACAGAAGGCCCAGAGTAGAACGCGACCAACATCACAGAAGGCCCATGACGGAACCAACATCACAGAAGGCCCAGAGTAGAACGCGACCAACATCACAAGGCATAGAGAAGGCCCATGACGGACCAACATCACAGAAGGCCAGAGTAGAACGCGACCAACATCACAGAAGGCCCATGACGGGACCAACTGCCCTTCCTACAGGCCTTTCCTCCATGTCCGTGCCAGGACCCACTTTTCTTCCAAGAGGCCCGCGACTGACGCGTCCTCACAAAGGCTGTCAAAACGGCCCCTCCCAGCGCTGCCCCTAGGACTGATCCCCCTCCTTGGCTTTAACCCTCCTTGACTCTGTTCAGCCATAACTTTTGACAGCCACCTATGGCTTGACTATCATATACTGAGAGACATTTATTTATTGTTAGTATCATTTGCATGTGTTTATTTATAATTTATCATTTACTTATTTCATGATTATTCACGTAATGATATCATCTGACTTTTTATGATGCTCAGTAGTCCATTATGATAATGAACTATATATTGTAGTCTATTTATGTCTATTACCAACACGGATCTCGGACTGTCTCTCCGATATATCTGCATGGATGAAAGGACATCACCTCCAACTAAATCTCTCCAAAACTGAACTGCTGGTCCTCCCAGCCAAACAAGCCATACATCACACATCAGTATCAAGATCGACTCCCTGTCTGTTCCTCCCACCAAAGTGGCAAGAAACCTAGGTGTCATGATCGATGACCAGCTGACCTTTGCAGATCACGTTGCCTCTGTGGCTCGGTCGTGCCGTTTTTCCCTATTCAACATAAGGAAGATCAGGCCGTACCTAACCCAACATGCAACCCAGCTCCTGGTTCAGACCCTGGTTATCTCTCCTCTTGACTACTGCAGTGTCCTCCTATCAGCCCCACCAGCCTGTGCGGTTAGACCGCTACAGATGATCCAGAATGCAGCTGCACGTCTGGTCTTTAACCAGCCAAAAAGGGCACATGTCACACCTCTGTTCATTGAACTTCACTGGTTACCCTTGGCTGCTCGGCATTAAATTCAAGGCACTTATGGTGGCCTACAGGGTGAATGATGGCTCTGCTCCCATCTACCTGAATACTCTCCTGAAGCCCTATGTCACCCGACGACCGCTTCACTCCTCTAGGGAACGTTTTCTAGCACGGCGAACACCTTGTGCAGGTCAATCCAGACTCTTCTCATATCTGGTTCCTCGCTGGTGGAATGACCTCCCAAGTGCTACCAGATCAACTGATACCCTCTCCACTTTCAAGAAACTCGTGAAGACCCAGCTCTTCCAAGAATATCTCCTGGCGTAATTTTGAGAATGCACTTAATAATTTAATTTCTCTACACTGCGTTACACTATTGCACTTTCAACTTAAAATAGTGCAGATTCTATGTTAGCAATATGCACTCCTTGTTAGTTCTTTTATTGTGTTGTAGCTTGCATGTTATCCTCTTTTGTAAGTCGCTTTGGATAAAAGCGTCTGCTAAATGCCTAAATGTAAATGTATGATAACTATGTTTGCACTTTCCCTGCAAGACCCCTGGTGGTTGGGTTGGCCCCTTGAACAGCAGATGTGCTCAAGGTTTCTTATAGTGATGGGCATTCAATTCAATTTTCTTAACTGATCGTCAGGAGAATTAACAATCAATTTTGAATGAATCATTAATACTTTTCAGATTTTTTTTTACTTTTCATATATTAAAAATGCAGTGAACATACAAATACAGTGTTCTTCCCCAGTGAGATCTTTAATATGAGAATAAACAAAACCTGGACATTCAGTGCTGAGGCTAAACTTGAAAATATGCACAGTGGGGCTCTGAAGCAGCAGAGCCTGCGGCTCTCAAACGCAACTCAACCGACTCTCGTTTGTTTCAAAACAATAAGATCAATAATAAAAGACACTCGTGTAAAACCAGGGGTCGCCACCTTTCTGACATGTGGCAAAGAGAAATGGTCTTATTTGTTTACGTGCCAATCAACAGACCAGCTGTTTAACTCCGCATGATGGGGACACTTTTCCAACATGAGAATAAAGGAAAACCAAAACAAAGGAAACCAAATCAACCATAATAAATCTCATACATTCAAATGCACTACAGGCTGACTTCATTATAAATCTCATACATTTTAGATGCGCTACAGGCTGACTTCATTATAAATCTCATACATTCAAATGCACTACAGGCTGACTTCATTATAAATCTCATACATTCAAATGTACTACAGGCTGACTTCATTATAAATCTTTCTCTGTCTGAATTCTGAAAACTCATTTGATCAACTCTCAAAAAATGAATCAAAACTCAACATTTGATCAACTCTCACAAAATTAATCAAAACTCATTCATTTTGTGTTTGTGTCTTAGAGGGACAACGGAGGTTGGACAAATACAAACAAACCTTTCAAAATACAACAAGCAAACCCACTTCTACTCTTAACCTCCAAGAGGGAGATGCCCAAATGCCTAAACCGTTGGGGCAACTGTTGCGCAACCTGATGAACGATTTATAGCGCAACCGCTGTGCTGGGACTCATGTTTAAAAAATGTAGAGTGCACTGCTGTCGAACGCTACAGAAGACACACTCTATACACCCTGTAACGTAGGCTACCTTAACAGCCGATGACATGGCCAAACTTTCTCTAAAGACTGTCCCCTGCTCATCCTTGGTGATATGAACATCCACTTAGACAATCCAGGCTCTGCAGACTTCCTATCTCTGATGGACTCCTTTGAGCTACAGCGGGTCTTCAGTCCTTCAACTCAAAAAGCTGGCAAAGAACTTGATCTCATTCTTGCCAGACACTGTGCCACGAATTCGCTGACAGTTACTCTTTTACATCTTTCTGACCGCTACTTTATTCAGCTCAAAGTGCGTCTCCCTCGGCAACTCTCTGCACCTCCTCCCATCCTCCCTTTTCCTCCGTGGTGGCGTCTGCTCCTCCGCCTTCCAGAACGTTCTCTTGTCTCCAGGTTAATGATGCCAGAGTCACTCTGCTCTACACTGAGCTCCTGTTTAGATCGCTTGTGCCCTCTGTCTACTGCCTGCTCGACCCACTCAGTCTCACGCGTGGCTGAATGACGCTCTACGCTCAATGCTGCTGACAGGAAACAACAGAAAACTGATAATCCATCTGATCTATCACAATTGCAGGAACTGCTTTCATCCTTCTCATCCACTGCCACTTCTGTAAAAAAGGCTGTTTACCATGACGAGATTCACAATGCTACCGACATCAGTAAACTCTTTTCCACCTTCAAATCTCGACTTAACCCACCACCTCCACTTCAACCTCCTGCAAGCAACCTCACAGCTGACACTTTTGCTGCATTTTTTTTTGTAACAAAGTTGCAGGAATTAGCAGTCAGTTCTCTGACCCTCAACACAGACCCTGTCTCACCCTGCTTCAGAGGTTCATCCTCCAAACTTCTCTAAACCAACTGCCTCTTTTTCTTCATTCACTTCCCTATCGAAGGATGAGGTGTTTAAGCTTCTTACAAGCAGCTGTCCTGCTTCTTGTCCACTGGACCCTATTCCAACCACCCTTCTACAGGCCAAAGCCCCCACCATTCTGACAGCAGCCACACATGTGGTCAATGCTTCACTAGCTATGGGTACATTTCCCACCACCTTCAAACAAGCCCAGGTAATATCGCTGCTCAACACCTTCCCTCGCTCCCACTCAAGAGGAGAACTACCAACCGGTCTCTCTTCTTCCTTTCTAAAACTATTGAACAAACCACCTTCAAACAGGTCACAGAGTTTCTCTCTCAGCACAACCTCCTTGATTCCTAGCAATCTGGCTTCGAAAGTGGCTACTCCACTGAAACTGCACTTCTGTCTGTGACAGAAGCCTTAATGAAAAAACTTCAATCTAAACCTCTCCAAAACTGAACTGCTGGTCCTCCCAGTCAAGCAAACCACGCATCACAACATCAGCATTTAGATAGACTCCCCATCTGTTGCTCCCACTAAGACCAGATGACCTTTGCTGATCACGTTGGTCGCGTCGTTTTTCTCTAGTCAACATAAGGAAGATCAGGGCGTACCTGACCCAACGTGCAACTCCTGTTACAGACCTTGGTTATCTCTCACCTTGACTACTGCATTGGCCTCCTAACAGGTTTTCCAGCCTGTACAGATGATCCAGAACCCAGCTGCATGTCAGGTTTTCAACCAGCTAAAAAGGGCACATATCACACCTCTGTTCACTGAACTCCATTGGCTACCCATAGAGGCTCGCATGAGGTTCAGATCACTAATAGCCTACAGGGTGATTGATGGATTTGCTCCTATCTACCTCAATACCCTCTTATGTTACCCTCTGGCCACTTCACTCCAAGGAACGTTGTTTAGCACGGCCAACACCTCGCACAGGTCAATCTAGACTATTCTCATCTGTTGTCCCACACTGGTGCTACCAGAGCAACAGATAACCTCTCCACCTTCAAGAAATTCCTGAAGATCCAGCTCTTCCAAGAATATCTCCTGGCTTAAAATTTCTGAATACCAGGAATGCACTTGCAATGCACCTCCCACTCTCTCTCTCTCTCCAAACCGCACTTTTGAAATTACGCCTCTGCACTTTCATCTAGCAATATTCACTCTTTTTGTCAGTCGCTTCAGATAAAAGCGTCTGCTAAATGCTTAAATGTAAATGCAATGCGTGTCAGTCAGAATCCCTCTCCGTGTCAACTGTGTGCCATGTGTGCTAGAGGTTGCGACCCCTGTGTTAAACAATAACTAATTGAAAAAGAGGGTGAGAGAGATTAGCCTATCTAATAATCTGGCTGCATAACAAAGACTCATAAGATATATCTTGCAGCTCACAGACACAGAGCAGGATGCATCGCCTCTGACATTAACCAGGGCCAGATGCACGTTGATGAAGTGGTACATCATTTGTGTTGTGTAATTATATAGCACTTTGCAATGATGGCAGTGAACTGAGTCATTTAATTCAAAATGGTCCCACGCCACAAATTGAATGTGTGTGTCTTATTCCAATGTATGCAGTCAAACTAACTATACTGTACTATATGAGTGTGTGTGTGTGAGAGTGTGTGTATGTGTACATTGTATGAGTGTATGTACACGTTATAGTTGTCAGTTGCAAGTGAGGTCTCTGCCACAGCTAAATGTGAGTATGTGTGAGTGTGTGCTGAAACACACACACACACACACACAAAATGCATGACACAGCTATTGCTAAACAGGAGCTGAAACAGGCTATCAGTGAGATACACTGGACAGACTGTACCAACAATGTATGTGTTTATGTGTGTGTGTGTGTGTGTGTGTGTGTGTGTGTGTGTGTGTGTGTACGTACACTATAAGCCCCTGAGACCACCATGTGCATAGTTGCTCCACTACGTCATCTTACAGTTTATGGGAAGAGTTCTTCTGTTCTCCCCTGTGGGGGTGTGAGTCAGTGTGTGTGTGTGTGTGTGAGGACAAAGGGAAATGGGGAAAAGAGGAATGAAAGCCAGGAAGAGAGGAAAGTGAGGGATTAACAAAGACAATAACAGAGAGAGAGAGAGAGAGAGAGAAGGGAGGGGGAGAGAGAGGGAGGAAGAGAGAGAGAGAGAGAGAGAGAGAGAGAGGAGGGATGGGAGAGAGAAGGAGGAAAAGGGAGGGAGAGAGAGAAACAGGGGGATATAAAAGAAAAAGGGAAAAATGGAAAAAAAGTGGAAACAGAAATAAAAGTTTGACAGAGAGAAAGAAGAAATGATTATGGAGAGAGAGAGAGAGATGAAGGAAGGGCCAGACAGGGAGAGAGACAGAACAAGAACAAAAGAGCGATGAAGGGAGGGACAGACAGGGAGAGAGAGAGACAGAGAGAGAGATGAAGGGAGGGACAGACAGGGAGAGAACATGAAAAACGTATACGGAGAGACAGACAACAAAGTCTGCAATTGAGATGGCTGGAGAAAGTCTAGTGTGTGTGTGTGTGTGTGTGTGTGTGTGTGTGTGTGTGTGTGTGTGTGTGTGTGTGAGAGAGATGGAGAAAGAGGGCAGTGTGTGAAAAGGAGACAGGACTGTGTGTCTGTGTGCATGTGTGTGAAAGACAAGACTGTGTGTGTGTGTGTGTGTGTGTGTGTGTGTGTGTGTGTGTGTGACATGGTGGGAAACAGGGTGGAGTGTGCCTGTTTGTGTCTGTGTGAGTGTGTGAGAGGGGGACAAGACTGTATGTGTGACAGGATATGTGAGTAAAAGTGTGTGTGTGTGTGTGTGTGTGTGTGTGTGTGTGTGTGTGTGTGTGTGTGTGTGTGAGAGTGTGTGTGTGAGAGAGAGGGGAAGGGAGAGAACGAGAGAAAGGAAGGAAGAGAAAGCCAAGATGATAAGAAGAGTCTTTGTGTGTTTCTGTGAAATCGGATAGGCCTCAGGCACACACACACACACACACACACACACACATATTCTGGAAGAGCAGGATGAGATGGCACACACACATTCTGGAAAAGCAGGATGAGACCGCATACACACACACACACACACATTCTGAAAAAGCAGGATGAGATGGCACACACACACACGCACTTCATGGTAAATTTTACCACTCCCAATTCCCAATTCTTTGCCATCACCACCTTACCCCCTCACACACACACTCTCTGGGTCTCTTACCCCCTCACACACACACTCTCTGGGTCTCTTTTATCCCCTCACACACACACTCTCTGGGTCTCTTACCCCCTCACACACACACTCTCTGGGTCTCTTACCCCCTCACACACACACTCTCTGGGTCTCTTACCCCCTCACACACACACTCTCTGGGTCTCTTATCCCCTCACACACACACTCTCTGGGTATCTTACCCCCTCACACACACACTCTCTGGGTCTCTTAGCCCCTCACACACACACTCTCTGGGTCTCTTACCCCCTCACACACACACTCTCTGGGTCTCTCTCTGGTCTGACCCTCTGGAGGAAGTGTGAGGTTCAGATTCCTAGTGGGTATGTTTTCAGTATAATTCCACTACCTGTGTCCGCTATGGGCCTGCCTCTCTTTCTCTCTGTGTGTCGTGTACCGGCATATTCTGTAGGCCTATGCGCTCAGGAGTAAAAGACCTGTTGTGTATGTGTTGTGTTTTGTGTGTGTGTGTGCTCTGCAAATGTCCACTGCATGCTGTTGTGTGTGCGTGTACGACATACGTTGTGTGTTGCATTTAATGTCTGCTCCATGCTGTTGTGTATGTGCTGTGTGTGTGTGTGTGTGTGTGTGTGCGCGTGCGCTATGGACCTTCATCCTGCTTTCTGAATGTATTAGCTATGGGTGTGTGTGTGTTTTATGTGCTATGTGTTGGCTGTGTGTGTGTGTGTGTGTGTGCGTGCACGTGATATGTGTAGGCTATATATATGTATGTATGTATGTATGTATGTATGTGTGTGTGTGTGTGTGTTAAGTACTGCCGGCTTGGTTTTATCATGCCATATTCCTCAAAAGCAGAACACACAGCCGTCACTGGAAGTTTCTTCTGTCTCCTTAGTAACATAAGAACTACAAGCAGACCCTCCTTAAGGGAACCACCACCACCACCACACACACCACACACACACACACACACACACACCATCTCTTTGGGTTAGGTCTCTCTCTCCCCACCATGATCATTACCCCACTGCCTACTTTCAAAATCACATCCTTACAATCCTCATTGCCAAGCTGATTCCATGCTTACTCTGTTTTCTGCAAACACATTACTCAGGCAGATAACGTCCTCATCTCCCCCGTGACATTCAAACAGGTAGTTTCAGTGCAGAGCTGTGTGCTAAACGCACAGCCTGGTGGCCTCACAGTCGGAAAACTGAAGTGAAAGCACCTTTCCTTGGAAACATTTTTCAACGAACTAATAACTCATCGGCCGACCCGACCGCCATGCTGGTACGAGCACCACTGCTGCTGTCACGGTAAACATCAATATTTGTGTTTGACACAAGAGACAGCGCGAGCGGGCGCACGTAGCCTACGCCTCTCGCGCCGAGTCCGTGACCTGCCGCGGTGTGCATCCCAAACACGCGCCACTATTGTGCCTCCGGCTGGGTACCGGGCTATCCTCGTCACAGCACGAGCTTCTGGTCTGGTGACTTACTGTTGCTGAACAAAACGGCAACCGACACTTTGTGTAGCGACACTATTGCGATTTTTGCCTGGACATAAATCTAACAGAAGCCACGAATCGCCCTATGAACCATCCCCGCATGCGATGCAAATGAGATCAGACTGCCCGACCACAACACGTGGAGTGTTGAGAGGGACCACATCACCACCTGTAATCCGCTAGCTAATATCATTGCTAACATATGCATGGACGTGCTGCATTGACGGCCACGAACGGTTCCCCCTCCAAACAAAGTTAAGTTACTGACACAGAAACATTGTAGCTTGCTTACCTTCCATAGAAAATCCTCACCATTTCATTGAGATTGAATTCACAGGAGAATGAAAAGACTCAATGCAATTCACTCACTTGGATGTACTCGATCGCGGTGTCGGGTTTCGTCGTCATTGTGTCTCTTTTCAGGGGGACTCAGAAGTTGGATTCAGTCGGACAGTCTTTGGGGAGCTGGCTACTGTCGCTGGTCCGCCGGGTGCATGGGTGTGTGTCCACAAGGACAGGAGACGACCCTCGATTCCCAAACCCTGAATCCGCCGACGATTTCCCTGTTCCTGACCTGTACAATCGCCTTACAATAACGAGCCAACAAACACTGGCATTTACACTGCTGTCTCAAACAAACAGTTAGTTCATCAAACAGCTGCCGTTCAGTTTCACGCAACGTGTAAAAAACACTCGAAGTTACTGTTAGCTAGCCTGCAAGACAAACGTCAGTTTGTTAGCTAGCCTCCCTAGGCTAAGAACACAACGTTGACAAGAGGGATCTCTCAATGCAACGGTGGTGTTTCTCGTTGACAAACAAGTGTCTTTCTTTCAAGCGATTGCTCTGTCGACAGAATTATTCATCTTTTTAGTCCATACACAAAAATACCTGGACAGTTCTAAAATATATCTTAATATCAGAGACAATGAATTCGTTGTGCTCTCAACACTGCATTTACTCCAAACGACTAACGATAACACCCGTTACTTAAAAATCGATCTCCGGGCGGTGTTGTCGATGCCGACAGTTTCTGTACGATTCGTGGGCATCGCTAACTTCGTGGCAGCCGGAGAACAAGCTAACTTTAGCGAGCCCCAGCTAACTGGGAAACTACAGACAAGGCGCTGTCCCTTTTCCAAGCGTAACGTTAGCACATCCTCCTCGGTAAAACTCGGGGACTCTTCTCAAACAGAAGAAGCCAGTCTCGGTGTTCAAAACAATAATGTTAGTCCGTTAGCTTTGCGGGCAGAAAACCGGCTGTTGCACATGTCTATGCTTAAAATCCGTTTAAAAAATCGCTACCCGCATGTGCAAACGTGTCCGTTGAGTTGAAGTCAAACAGATGGAGCGGGTCAGGGATGGCTCGAGCGGGAGGACACTTTTTCTGCCTGTGGCTCGCCTCGCGCGACGCTCGGGGAGGGGAGAGGAGGGCGGGCGCGTACCGGCTGCGTCACGTGACTGCATTGTGTTGCGCTTGGGCTTTGTTCAACACCGTGCAGGCAATACCAACTGTTGATTAGACAGCTCGCCATGAACAATGTAACACCCGCGACCCCTCAGACCAAATTAGAGTAGACAGGTACCGGCTGTACCACAACACAAGACGATATTCACTATCTGAAGGTGTGTGTCTGTTCCCTCTATTGGAAGATTATGGCTAATGATGACATCTGACACTAATACAATGCAATGGGTTCTCCCAAAACCTCTCTGCTTAGAAGTAACATCTAACAATCACCCAGGTGTCTAAACTGCCGTCTTCTTAGTGCAGTCCATATGCAGTACTGTTTTGGTCATGTTTGCATCATATCGCTAAAAGTTTTAATGCAGTACAATTTCCTAGGAGTAATTCCTTGGAGTATTACATACATACATACATACATACATACATACATACATACATACATATAGCTTAAGTACTACACTCCCATGCATGCCACGGATTGGACTGCAGCACTCTCCCTTGTTGACACAACGATGCCAAGCTGAACCTGCTCAACACGACAGCTTCCTGGAGCGCGTGCTGGGATTGGTTCATTGACCGCTGCTGCTGAGGATGCAGATTCTCCTATTTTCTCAATTTATGAAATACCCAAAGCATAATAATACTTAACGTGTATAAATTAGAGTGCTAGGTTTTTGGTGAAGACGGTTAGCTACGATCTCTGTTCCCACTTGTAAGCATAGGCATATAAGTTAACAGATGCTAGCGATATTGCTAGCTAGATAGCAGATGCTAGAAGCTACACTTGAATCATCTATTGGTACCTATATTTTGCATTGTACGTGTACCGATAAGACAGGTATTTGGGGATGCGCTTTTCCTAGTTACTAGTAGGTCTAAGTAACGGCTAATTAGAATATTATGGATGAACTCCCGTCTAACATTACTGCTGAGGAGGCGATAGATGAGAGAGGTGATGGCGATCCAGAGCCAGACTCCACAACACAACCTAGCAGTGACCACATTGGTGAGAAAATCAACTTCAGACAACTCAACTTAATGTAGTATGTTTTAGGTGCCACGCTGTAAACAACCACATACATCTAGCGTTTGAATCAAATGATTCATTGATGTAATATCTTAATATCACTTAACCTTTGGGGAACAGTGGGCTAATCTACTCAATTGAGACCTTTTGTAGACCACCACAGCCGAATGGATCACGGCGCGTTAGCCCCCTCTGCCGGAGAGCATCGGTGCTGCATGGAATCGACCGAGTGGCATTCCGCTCCGGCTTTACACGACATCCAAGTCATGGACGAGAAGCTTCGTCCCATTCAGGCTCACCTGGAATACCTGTTGAACAAAGCCAACGAGTACCAGGCTCATCTCTTACACAGGTGCGGCGTCTCTGCAGAGGTTTGCCTGTTTGGTTTGGTAGTTTGCCTACAATTCCGTTTTTAAAAGGATCCCTGACTGGTGAGACATGTTGGCCTTGGAAGACTAATGTTGGTATTAGCTATATTTAACAGGATTTAAAAACACTCAAAAACAGTACGATATTTTTTATTAAAATGTTTAGAAAATCTCTTCATTTACAGTGCTTGTTAGCTGCCAATGCTTTCTTGGTAAAAAGCAGCATCACTTGGTTGATACTGATGGTGTCTCTGTGCAGCAGCCACAGCATGGACTTTGATTAGCTCAAGCAGGTGATGTCACTTTTTACAACAATGTCACTTTACAAGTGAAAGCATTTTATTATTAGGTAATAAAACCCAAAACATTTTGTGTTTTTTTGAGTCCTGTTTATGAAGCTGACACCACCTTCAATCTTACAAGGCCGACAAGTCCTACTAGCCAGGGGTCCCTCTAAAGAATAAAGAGACAATGATGACTGGAAAAATGGCTGCTGTGAAATGGGTCCAATTAAATGTACGTGGCTTTGACTTGATAAACCGTGTGACTGCAGGAGTTGTGTGTGTGTGTGTGTGTGTGTGTAGGCGTGATCGTCTCCAGATTGAGGGTTTGTGTCGAGTGGTGCCGACCTTCCTGAAGAGCTGCTATCCTTTCTTCATTTACCTTGAGCACACGGCCAGGAGCTGCCTACCTCACAGACCCACACTACCTGCGTACATACGCTCACAGGTAACACACACACACACGGCCAGGAGCTGCCTACCTCACAGACCCACACTACCTGTGTACATACGCTCACAGGTAACACACACACACACAAATGTGCACAGAGCTAATACACTTGGTATATAAACATGTTATAGATCATAATGAGTCACTAGTACACATGGTATATTAACATGTTATAGATCATAATGAGTCACTAGTACACATGGTATATTAACATGTTATAGATAAGACACAATCTGTGATAATCACATGCATACTGTATACTCATACTTTGAATGTTATCCTCTTTTGTAAGTCGCTTTGGATAAAAGCGTCTGCTAAATGCATAAATGTAATGCACTCACACACATTAATACACACTCACACTGCTTGTTATAGCAGCTACACCCTAGTCTGTCTCCTCCTCCTATTCTGTTTATCATTTGGTGCTCAGTGTGTGCGTGTGTGTGTGTGTGTGTGTGTGTGTGTGTTCGTGCAGTTGCTGCAGTTCTCTCAGCAGCTGTGCAGTCGTCTGGAGGAGCTGATACTGACGTTTGCATCATTCAACTTCCTGACCCTTGAAGAGACCAGTCCCCTCAGGTGTGTGTGTGTGTGTGTGTGTGTGTTGACCGACTGATCAGTGAATCCATTTGTTTTCTTGTCAGTTTACATAGACAGGCAATATGATTTATCATACCACTGCACATACATATCACACACACACACAGCCACACACACACTCATACACAGCTTAAAAGAAAGATCTGGAGTCAGTCAGCCCATATCCCTGCTCTTTGAAGCCGCTGAGTGTCGGTAGGTATAAGAAAGAGCATTTGGCACAGCGTAGACAGAATTAGCAAACCCAGCAGCTAACACTAACAGATGCAGGCATAAGGAAAAATGAAACAGAATGCATCAGTTAGCATTGGCTACTTCTTCACCCTCATCAGTTAGCATTGGCTACTTCCTCACCCTCATTAGTTAACGTTGGCTACTTCCTCTCCCTCATCAGTTAGCGTTGGCTACTTCCTCGCCCTCATCAGTCAACGTTGGCTACTTCCTCTCCCTCATCAGTTAGCGTTGGCTACTTCCTCGCCCTCATCAGTCAACGTTGGCTACTTCCTCGCCCTCATCAGTCAGCGTTGGCTACTTCCCTGCCCTCATCAGTTAGCGTTGGTCTCCAGGTCTCTATCTACTGCTACTGACCTCTCTCTCTCTCCCTCTCTCTCTCTCTTTTAGTATCTCTCACTTCTTCATCGGTCACTGTCAGGTGAATCACATCCAGGTGTCAATCTACCGCTACTGTCGCCCTGCCCCCTTCCAGGCGCTGCCCACCTGTCGTCTCTACAAGCTCATGCGCTGGAACGTGGAGAGACTCCCTGAGCAAGGGACAGAGAGGGGGAGTGGAGGAGGGAGAGAGGAGAGAGAGAGAGGAGCCAGGAACAGCACTGAGTAGTAAGTAGGGAGAGAGAGAAAGAGAGAGGGGGAGACCCTCAACCCTGAAGACTTGACTGGCACGAATTGGCCATTATGGAGGCAATCAACCCATAGCTCTGTTGTTTGGTGTTGCCCAGTGAAGAACAAGAAGATTTGTTACAAAAAATCTTCGAACCTCGAACAAACGGGCTCTGGGTTAAAGGCACACCAGGCAAGACTGTTTTTTTTTTATGTCTTGAGCTCCCCCTACAGGCGCAGATAGTAATGAGCCATTTAACCATTGAAGTGACTGTGAAGCTGATAAGTGAACCTAAAAACATTGCCTGGAGTGCCTTTAATAGACTCCAAACTATCACTGGAAGTCTTTGAGAGTTCAAGTGCTTAGAGGGACATTGGGATTCAGCCATTGACTTTTAAGTTCCCTTCAGTATGAGAAAGTAGAAATAGCCCACACAGAAACGCAGAGCGAGCGAGAGAAAGAGAAATGAGGCTCTGCTTCTGTGATCCCATTTTGATTTCTTTCATTACGGTTTTTATTGCATCATCCCAAAGGGTCTTAAGGAGCTCACCCAACATTACAGTCAAAATCAAACCCTCTCGAAAGCATGTGGAGTGGCTCAAATCTACTTGAGTTTATGCAGGTATTATCATAAAGCCTCACAGGTATTAAATAGATATAAACAGTCCAATAAAAATCAGTCTTCAGCCTTTGAACAAGCACATTGGAGAGGAGTTTAATGCCTCTGGCCAATGACAGTCCTCCATGAAGATCATGTGACCAGTCTCCACTTCCCTCTATTCCCTCCACTCCATTTCCCAGCTACTTCCTGTGCTATGAGGAGGTCAGGAGAGAGGGCGAGTGGTCAGGAGAGGAGGAGGAGGAGTGTGGGAGCGAGGGAGAGAGAGGAGCGGAGAGGAGGAGGAGAGAAAGTGGAGGGAGAGAGGGCCAGGGGATGATGACGAAGATGTGGTCCATCGGACAGTGGGTCCAAACGTACCCTAACCCACAGACAGAAGACATCTACGAGTGGTGAGAACACACACACACACACACACACACACACACACACACAGAGAGGTGAAAGTAAAACAAATATGTGTGTGTTGTAGGATCTTGTGTGGGATTCCTCGGGCGCAGTATCAGCAGCTGTTTTACCTGGGGGCCTCAGAGCCGTCTACCTGCAGTGCCACTGACTGCCTGCTGAGGGCGCTGCTGTCTTACGACAACCAATGAGAGCACAGCGCTATGGCTTAAACAACCAATGAGAACACAATATCATGATTAAACCAGTCAGTCAGAGCATAGTGCAATGGCAACAGCAACCAAGCAGAACTATGACACTGTGACTAACAAATCTTGACTAAGAAATGGCTTTGAAGTGACCAAAGGTCACTAGAATTATTCTTTAGGTGTTAAGGATATATTTAGGTTTGTGAAGGGTGTGTTTATTGTGCACACCTCTCAGGTGTGTTCCAGATCAGTGTGTTGGTGTGGTTAAGACTTGTTTGCGGGTTAGGAGACAAGCACTCGGTTCTTGTGCGCTCACTGTTCCTGAGAGTGGTGTCTTATCTAGGGAGCTGAGCACTTAGCTATTCAAAGGCAGTTAAAATATGCCAGTCTGAGCAGAGTGGAACGTGCTGCTGAGACTGGAGGAGAACTCTACAGGGAGTTCTGATTCCAATGTTCCGTCTCAGGGAATCTAGAACACTGGGGAGGTGATCTAGGCCTTATTTTAGTTTTCTACAAATCACTTCAGCAAAGCTGCTCTCTGTATTGTAATGTCTCTCTCTTTAGTTGGGCTTGTGCCCAGTCAGCACTGGCAGTCAGTCAAGCACATTCTTATTGACTCAGTGTTGCTATATTGTTTGGGGTTAAACATCTCTGCTAGTGTAGCTAGGTTTTAAAGAAGGCTATACTATCTTTAATCACCATCTCCAAAAAAAAAAAAGTTTTTTTTAAGTTTTGAAGTTTCATTGACTAAATGTTTTGAAGTTGTCTGCGTTCACAATAAAACACTGCTTTTTTCGTTGTGATGTTTTGGTGTCTGACTCACTGTTCATTGTTGTGTTTCGGAGGTTTTAGGTAGACGGTGAAGGGACCATAAACCTTTGGACATTAGCAACATTAGTGTGACTAAATTTCTCACATTACAAACCACCCAACAGAGAATTTGAAAAAAGTTGTTTTTATTTGCAATAGACACATTTGAAAAATGAAAGATAAAGAGGTCATAACATTTTGGGATTTCACCTTGAGCTTCATACTTCATACACACACACTAGGCTCAGATAAGAGGGGTGTGTGGGGGTTGGGGGGTAGGAGTCAGACATAGAGAGCAGGGCCTTCCCTTGCTCAGGGCAAGTCACATAAGATACAAGACATGTTGTTTCAGGCTGGGGGGGTAGAGTCAAATCAATTCGATAGAATCAAATAAACATGTAAATCAAATAAAACACTCAGTCCTTCACCATTACAAAACCCCCAAACTATAAAAACGAAACATGTTGAGATCACATGTGAAAAGAATCCATCCCTTCTGACAGCCCAGACAGCTCAAAGAAACTCTGGAGCCATTTCTGGGCCATGCCAGTGCCAGACTCCAGCACTGCTGAACAGCGCTAGCTTTTAGC
This sequence comes from Tenualosa ilisha, assembly GCA_015244755.2. Taxonomy (NCBI): domain Eukaryota; kingdom Metazoa; phylum Chordata; class Actinopteri; order Clupeiformes; family Clupeidae; genus Tenualosa; species Tenualosa ilisha. The sequence goes on along the minus strand of PYXC01000141.1, from coordinate 32,987 downwards.
TTCTCCCTAAATAACTACATTACCCATCATGCCCCATTGACTACAGAGGATTTAGGACATTACAATATGAACAAATCATAAGTTTAAGATATTTAGGCAAGATATTTCAACTGTAAATCCCTTCCTCCCTCTCTCCACATCAGCAGGGTTTGGGGGTCATTTGAGAGCCAGTCAACAAGTGTTGACTATACACCCATCTAGAGAGTGCAGAGAGATCAACTCACTGGTGTTGACTCTACGCCCATCTAGAGAGTGCAGAGAGATCAACTCACTGGTGTTGACTATACGCCCATCTAGAGAGTGCAGAGAGATCAACTCACTGGTGTTGACTATACACCCATCTAGAGAGTGCAGAGAGATCAACTCACTGGTGTTGACTATACACCCATCTAGAGAGTGCAGAGAGATCAACTCACTGGTGTTGACTATACGCCCATCTAGAGAGTGCAGAGAGATCAACTCACTGGTGTTGACTATACGCCCATCTAGAGAGTGCAGAGAGATCAACTCACTAGTAGTTCAGAGGGAAGGGAGGGAGTCGTTATCCGAGCAGATGCATCATTAGAGATCAGCAACGAGCTGTTCAGGATCGATCAAAAACACACACACACACACACACACACACACACACACACACACCCCTTAAACAGAACAGAAACATATCAGAATGGAGGCTCTTGCTTGTCTAACTCCCAGTGGTCCAGTGCATCACAACATTACCCTTCTTACTAAGCAACGGTAAAGTGTCAATTTACAGTAGTTTTCTAATAGACCACATGAGGCATCAGTGGCCCAGTCACACACACACACACACACACACACACATACTGGCTTATTTTCCCCACCCACAGTGGTCCCATATGCAATATCAAGATCTGTGTACACACACGTGGCTATACCATGCATGGACATATAGTGGTCTATGGGTAATGTAAATGGACTCAAACCTCTTAATCCCCACTAAACCCAGTGAGGTCTCTGGTGGCCGCCTCACAACTAAGATCAATACGGTCGTATGGATCCTAATACTTTATCGATCTGTATAGTCATATTCATCCAAGTCCTTCATTGTTTGATATGATCATATTTCATATTTTAATTCTTCACAGATTTATACACAGTGATCAATCCCTTCATCACTAAGGTAGTAATAATCAAATCATTCAATCACAGTGTATTTGGTGACCAGTGCAAGAACTCAACCTTAGATGAGACACAGTGACAGACTGGACACCCGAGCCAATCACAGAACACCACAAACAAACAAACAAACACACACATGACTAAAAAGGTTATATAGATCTTTGCACATACAATGACCTGAACCTGATCGGATTAGCATCACACTTTAATAGGCCACATGGTTAACACACACACACACACACACACACACACACACACACTCACTGCGCGCACGCACACACACTTTTGTACACCAACATACAGCACGCACGCACACACACACACACACACACACACACACACATGCTTACTTATTCAACTTACTTCCAAGACTCAGTAGCAGAGGTAAAGAACACAGTGCTTTCTTCACGTTACAGAACGGTCTGCATATACCTCAAAAAGGGGAAATGCATATATATATATATTCAAACATGTATACACGTATCCATCTGTGTTTACTTGTGCAGTTCAGTCTGTGCTTGTCTAACACTGGAACTGCTTTGCATAAGGACACACCATTTCTGCATTCTACCTTTTTTCTTCTTTTCCAACAGTGACTAAAATCTGGACGAGACAGAATATTCCAGAACACCTAACTTGGACCCGACTCATTACTTCAAGACACTTAGGAGAAAAATATTACCAACAAATAAAGAATAATAAAAAAAATCTTGACATCACAATGCCCTTTAAAGTCATCCAGTCAAAACTCTTCTTTCTTTCCTCGTGGCCAATGAGAAGGGCTGACATCCTCTCCAGTAGTCACTCATGGCCACAACAGGCATGACTCCCTTTCCACCAACAGCAGTACCAAAGCATAAATATCTTTTCCCCAATAGCATGGAAGCTTCTAGGCCTGTGGATCTGTGTATTTCAATACACGTCATAAACATTACTAAAAACATCTCTCTCAAATACCTTCTGAATACCTAAGACCAGAGACATAAGGTTGACAAAACACTACAGATCACAGTGGCTTTAAAAGAACTACACCAAAGAAAGAGAAATTAAATTAAACATACAAACTGATATCCCTCCATTCTTCAGAAGGTCAAAGTGTACATCAGGTCAGGTCAAATCCAGACAAAGACAAGAACACAACATGCAAATAGTAAACAAAGAATCACTAAAAACAAAAATCCACATACACTTCTAAGCGATAAACACTGACGAGATTTCACAATATTTCAACCACAAGAGCAACAGGACCAGGTCGCCCTGACTACAATTACTGGGAAGGTGTAATTCTCACTCTTTCCACCAGGGGGCAAGAGAGTGCAGCTGTAAAAACCACCAAGTCACTGAACTCACCAAAACCTGCAGATCTGAGCAGCTGTACTTCAATGTCCGTTATGTCGGTACTGACAACAACATGCAAAATGCCCCATTAAAAACAATAAATTAAATCATAACATTAAAGAAATGAACAAAAATCGAATGAAATCCCAGAAATAAGAGAGACACTGAAGGTGGATGAAGCGGATTGTGTGCCAACATCACCGGCTGCTTCCCCTCTCCCCAGTACCACACCCAGACTTGCTTCCCCTCTCCCCAGTACCACACCCAGACTTGCTTCCCCTCTCCCCAGTACCACACCCAGACTTGCTTCCCCTCTCCCCAGTACCACACCCAGACTTTATTCCCCTCTCCCCAGTACCACACCCAGACTTGCTTCCCCTCTCCCCAGTACCACACCCAGACTTGATTCCCCTCTCCCCAGTACCACACCCAGACTTGCTTCCCCTCTCCCCAGTACCACACCCAGACTTGATTCCCCTCTCCCCAGTACCACACCCAGACTTGCTTCCCCTCTCCCCAGTACCACACCCAGACTTGATTCCCCTCTCCCCAGTACCACACCCAGACTTGCTTCCCCTCTCCCCAGTACCACACCCAGACTTGCTTCCCCTCTCCCCAGTACCACACCCAGACTTGCTTCCCCTCTCCCCAGTACCACACCCAGACTTGCTTCCCCTCTCCCCAGTACCACACCCAGACTTGCTTCCCCTCTCCCCAGTACCACACCCAGACTTGATTCCCCTCTCCCCAGTACCACACCCAGACTTGCTTCCCCTCTCCCCAGTACCACACCCAGACTTGCTTCCCCTCTCCCCAGTACCACACCCAGACTTTATTCCAAGCTGGTCACTGGTTTTTTCCCTTTAGACCTTCCATCACCTGTGCGTCAAACTGTTAAAGATTAAGATCATGACCTGTCCACCTGACCAGCACTGACCCAATGACCTCTGCAGCTGTCTGACAGCTTTGGGGTCATGGCTCTCTAATGCCCTTTGACAGGTTCAAGATCATTCTGATGTCTGATGTTAAGGGTAAAGAGTCTCAAAGAGTAAACATGACCTTGACATGGCCTGGCTCAAGGTCAAACAATCCATCTGTGCGTATTTAACTAGGGAGGACAACAGAGGCAGTGATACAGCTGTGTGTGTGTGTGTGTGTGTGTGTGTGTGGTAAAAGCTCTACTAGTATGTCTCTGCTGGTGTTTCTTTTGGTAGAAATTTCTTATTGCAATTACACTTGATGTCACATTAGCCAAATTGTTCCAGTGGATGGTTTTTTGCAGTGCTGAGTTCACTGGTGGGCAGTTGGGTAGTAGGAAAGTATTGCTTTGAACATCAGAGAGAGAGAAAGAAAGAGAGAAAAAGAGAAAGAAAGAAACAGAAAGGGAGAGAGAAAGAAAGAGAGAGAAAGAAAGAGAGAGCGAAAGAAAGAGAAAGAAAGAGTGTGCGTGTGTCTCGTCAGTGATGCGTCTCCACCTCCACCACTGTCCACTCCCCCTGCGGGGCGGAGCTTCCCTGCGTCTCCGGGGCGTAGCTGCTGACGGCGGTGACGGTGGCGTTGGGGGTGGTGTTGGGGGGCAGGAGGATCTGGGGCCAGAGGCTGCTCTCTAGCGGGCTGAGGGTGCCACAGCCCCCCCCAGGAACCGGCCCCGGGCCCCCTGGGCCCCCCGGGCCCCCTGCTGATACCGCTGCTGCTGCCCCCTTCAGGAGAAGCAGGGGAGAGCAGCGCTGGCCGTCAGCAGCAGAGTCTGGCTAATCAGCTGCTGCACCAGCCCCGCCTTGCTGTCCCAGTCCAGCTCCCCCGGCGATGACATCACTTCCTTTTCCTGTGACATCACATCCTGGTCCTGGACTTGCTGGAGACGCTCGTGGCCCGTGCCGCTGCCGTTGTAGTCAAGGCTGTCGGGCTTGTGGTCGTTGTTGTCGTAGTCCTGTTCAGGTGAGCTGGGGCTGGCTGTGTCTGTGAGCATGGAATTCTGGGAGCTGTAGTCTTGCTCTGGTGGGGGCGTGGCTGTGCTAGACCCCGCCTCCATGCGCTCGCTAATTTGCTCCCTCTCCTCCTCTTCCTTCATTCCCTCCCCCCCTCTCTCCTTCTCCTCCTCCTCCTCCTCTTCTCCCTCGCTCTCCAGGGCCTCGTAGATGGTGCACAGGGCAGAGGAGGCAGAGGGCGAGAGCGCTGGCGCTGTGGGTGACGACGTGTTGGTCGGTGCCGGCTGATTTCTGGCCTGAGCCCGGTCCTGTTCCTCGAGCTCCTGCTGCCAAAGCTGGACCTGCTGCCTCTGGGACACCTGCTCCTGCTCCTGTTTACCAGTCTGATGTTGTTGTTGTTGTTGTTGTTGTTGTTTGTGTTGTTGTTGTTGTTGTTGCCGCCACTGCTGGAGTTCCTGGCGCTGCTGCTGGAGCTGAAGGGTGAGCATGTCTCTCCTCTGCTCCTCCAGCTGCTCCTCAGTGCTCTTCACCTCCTCTTTCGGCTCCACTCGCTCCTCACTCCCCTCCCCCCCACCTCCTGCCCTCCCTCTTTCTTCCCCTCATTTTCCTCAGATTCACGCTCGAGGTTTTTTTTTTCCCCCACCTCTTCCTCTTCCTGGTCCAGTGACGCCGCCGCCGCCCCGTCTCCTCGGACTCTCTCCTGGCGCTCCCTGCGGAGACGCTCCATCTCCTCCAGGTGGCGCTGGTGCTCCTGCAGACGGCGGAGCTGCACGTTGGGCTCGGCCCGCTGCAGGCGCGGGGGAAGGTCGCCCGTCGGGAGTCGAGCCAGAGGGGGGGAGGAGCCTGAGGGTGCCGAAGGCTGCGAGGATGATGATGATGATGATGCCGGGGTCTGATTGGAGCAGCGAGAGCTGCGGAGGCGGGGTCTGGGCATCGCCATGACAACGTCCCATCCTGAGCAAGAGAGACAGAAAGAGAAACAAAGAAAAAGAAAAAAAGGGAGAAGGGAAGGAGAGAAGAAAGAGGTTGAAGGAAAAAGGACAGAAAGAAAGAAAAGGAATGAAGAGAGAAGAGAATAAAAACGTTAGTAAACAAGTTGTTAGTAAACAAGTGTTCCTACAACCCTGAGCCAAGCATGACTGACAACTTGGGATGACAGGGGGTGAAGCAGTGAAGGGTGGCGATGGAGAGAGAGAGAGAGCGAGAGAGAGAGAGAGAGAGAGAGAGAGGAGGAGGAGGAGGAGGAGGAGGAGGAGGGGAGTGCAGCACTGAATCAACCAAGGCCAGAACAGGAGCCCCACTCATAGGAGCGTGGAGAAGTGGGGTGACGTGGGTAATGGAGTCTTTTCGACTGCAGAAAGAATCCAAATTCAGAGCAGATGAGTTAAGAGTGAGTGAGAGTGTTGGTGACAACTGAGGAGTGAAAGCAGCCAATACCAGCAAAAAGACAGAGAAAGAGAGAAAGAAAAAAAGAAAAGAGAGAGAGAGTCCCTGTAACGTTTGTGCTCAATACAACACAATTAAACAGCCACATCCTGCATGTGCAATAACCGCAGTGTTCAAATAAACAATAAGAAGCTTGTGAGTAAACAAACAAACACACAGGTAAACAAACAACCCTTTCCAGTGTGGCAGTGACAACATGCTCACAGACAGATATACAAGAGAGCTCAACCCATGCAGATGACTGTCAGTCAGTGAGTGGGTGGTGCCCTATGCAGCAAGGTGACGTGGGTAGTGTAGTCTTTCGGACTGTGGAGGGAAGCCAGAGCATACAGTGAATCAAACCATAACAGCCAATCAGCTTTAGCCACATGCCATGCTTCCCTTGTTGTTTCAGATGGAAGGAGAATGCCTAAGGTTTGAAGAAAGGGCTGAACACACACACACACACACACACACACACACACACACACACACACACACACACACACACTCATCCTCATCCTCATCCCTCTATCCAGCTTTCAGTGGTCACTAGGAGAGCTTGAAAGCTCAAGAGAAAAATGGATCATAATTGAGTTGAGAAATCAAATCATGTCCTTCCTGTTCGTCAGAGACTCAAATGTCCTTCTGATCTGACTGACATATGAATCCAATTAAGAAATGACAACTGCTGCTGGATTAGAGGAGCTGATCATGGGATGAGAGAGAGAGAGAGAGAGAGAGAGAGAGGAGGGGGAAGAGGAAGAAAGAAAAGATAGAAAGAGATGGGCTAAGGAGAGGAGAGAGGGAGATGAGAAAGAGAAAGTGTAATAAGAAAGAAAAGAGAGAGAGAGAAGGGAAGTGGGAAGAAGACAGAGAGAGAAGGAAAGTGGGGAGAAAAGAGAGAGAAAGAAAGAAAGAAAGAAAGAGAAGGGAAGTGGGAAGAAGAGAGAGACAGAGAAATGAAGTGGGAAAAGAGAGAGAGAGAGAGAGAGAGAGAGAGAGAGAGAAAGGAAGTGGGACGAAAAGAGACAGAGAGAAGGGAAGTGAGAAGAAGAGCGAGAGAGAGAGAGAGGGGAAGTGGGAAGAAAAGAGAGAGAGAGAGAGAGAGAGAGAGAAGGGAAGTGGGAAGAAAAGAGAGAGAGAGAGGGGAAGTGGGAAGGGAGGAAGAGATTAATGAGAGGAAAAACAAGTAGAGTCTCGCAGACACACACACACAGACAGACAGACAGACAGACACACACACACACACACAGAGACACACACACACACACACACACAGAGAGAGACACACACACACACACACACACACAGACACAGACACATACACACAGACAGACACACACACACACACACACACAGACAGACAGACAGACAGACAGACAGACAGACAGACAGACAGACACACACACGCAGACAGACAGACAGACACACACACAGACAGACAGACAGACAGACAGACACACACAGACAGACAGACAGACAGACAGACAGACACACACACACAGACACAGACACATACACACAGACAGACACACACACACACACACACACAGACAGAGACACAGAGACAGACAGACACACACACGCAGACAGACAGACAGACAGACAGACAGACAGACAGACACACAGACAGACACACACACAGACAGACAGACACACACGGGGGGTGAAGGTAAGCAGTGGCACCTTGCTTCAGAGCCATCCACACTGATGCTGCTGTAGGGGTGAACTTCCTGTTCCTCATCCGACTCCGAGAGCGAGGGATGAGGAGGGGAACAGCCAGAGAAAAACAGAGCAACGCACACACACACGCACACACACACACGCACACACACACACACACGCACACACAGGCTTCCAACCCTCAGCCCTGAGCACTCAAAGTCGATTCCTGTCAATTAAGTCTAGGAGTGTTCAGGGTTTAGGGGGGACAATGGGATTTAGCCATCCAAAACTTAGTAGAGCGTGTGTGTGTGTGTGTTTGTCTTTGATATGCATCTCAAACTCACACACAGAAGTTAACTGGAAAGACATGAGCTTGTCAACAACAGGCAATTCACAATAGCTCATTAGTTTAGGGTCGGTCGGTCTCTCACACTCACACACACACACACACACACACACACACACACACACACACACACACACACACACACACACACACACACACACACACACCAAACGTTACGGTAGCTGCAAACAGTCTGCAAGAAAAATCTATTTAATTTGATGTAGTCAGCACATACTTGATCAGACATGCTCCATCACACTCCATTACTGTCTGGGGGGATAATGGTGTGTGAGTGTGTGGTACATGATTGTGAAAAGACCACATGGCTCCATTACTTGTGTGTTAAAAAGTGTGTGTGTGTCCATCTGTAATGGAATAAGCTCTAATGCTTTCTGAGGTGGGGGCGGTGGTAGCGTAGCGGTTAAGGAACCTGGCTAGCGTGCAAGTAGCCTGAGAAACCCCAGTTGAATCCCAGCTGCCACCGTTGTGCCCCTGAGCAAGGCACTTAACCCCAAGCTGCTCTAGGGGAGACTGGCCCTGATGTAAGGCACTTAACCCCAAGCTGCTCTAGGGGAGACTGGCCCTGATGTAAGGCACTTAACCCCAAGCTGCTCTAGGGGAGACTGGCCCTGATGTAAGGCACTTAACCCCAAGGTGCTCTAGGGGAGACTGGCCCTGAACAACTGATAGTTGACAAAAAAAATCGAAGTCACTTTGAATAAAAGCATCTGCTAAATGCATAAATGTAATGTAATTTACAAATGTAAAGTAATGTAAATGTTCTGTAATAGTGTGTGAGTGTGTGTGTGTGTGTGAGAGACAGAGTGTGTGAAGTAAACTTCTTAGAAGGCCACATGCTAAACACTTTATTTAAATCTTTATTATTTAATTTCACCGTTATTATTTGATATAATGTCTCTTCATCATCATCACCACGCGCGAGGAAGACATCAATACAGACCAGCAGATGACATCGTAAAAGAGTGTGTGTGTACCTGGGTGTGCTTGCATCTGGCTGTGTGTACGTGTGTGTGAGTGTATAAACATGTATGGGTGTGTGTGTGTGTGTGTTGGGGGTGGTGATTTATACATCCCCCCCCTAAAGTGCAAAAGGGACATCTGGAGTTAGGAGGTCATCATTTGTGCAAAGGTCAGCAACATCCATCACTTCAGATCAGATCAGTTGAGCTGAGCATCCCTACCCATCACACACACACACACACACACACACACACACACACACACACACACCAGTGCTGTCTGCATGGAACATTCCGTATAAAAGATAAAACAAACACATACTAACAAAAACACACAACAAGCAAGTAAGTAAACCACCCCCCCCCCGCCACACACACACACACACACACACACACACACACACACACACACAGTCCTAAGAGTCCACTGCAGCCATTGCACACACAGGACCGAGTAGCCATAGCGCTGGAAGCCTTAGTCAGTGTGTGTGGTTTGACCCATAAACAGGACCGAGTAGCCATAGTGCTGGAAGCCTCAGTCAGTGTGTGTGGTTTGACCCATAAACAAAACAACAAAAACAAGAAAACAGCTGGCTTTAGTCTTTCAGCTCTTCACCTCTTCTGTTTTCTCTCTCTCTTTCTTTTCATATCACTCACTCACTCTCTCGCTTTTCAGATTCTCTCTGTGACCAAAGAGGGAGAGAGAGAGAGGTAAACACACACATTGACGAGGTCATCATGATAGAAGAGTAATACTCAGAGTGTGTGTGTGTGTGTGTGTGTGTGTGTGTGTGAGCAAGTGCGACATCAAGACAGAAGAGAATAATGCTGCAAGCTTCAGCTTGGTGGGGTAGGTCAGCTTCTCAGTTCAAATCAGGTTGTAAGACATGTCTGTGACTGTGAGTCTGTGTGTCACACGTTACCTGCCAACGAGTCGTCGCTCTTCTCGCTGAAGGTGGTGAAGTAGGGTTGGGACGCGGAGCTGTCGGGGCCGTCCTCAAAAGGGTGTGGTTTGAGGAAGGAGGCGGGGTTTAGGGAAGGGGCAGGGCAGAGCTGGAGAAATCCTTCCAATCCTGCCCCAGGCTCCAGAGGCGAATCCTCCCCCTCTCCCCCTTCCTTCTCCAGGCCGCTCATCCCCCCGGCCGCGGGCCCCTTCTCCTTCCCCAGCGAGGGCTGCTCCATGTCGGGAAGGCCGCACTGCATGTAGCCTTCCTGCTCCAGACCCACTGAGCTATTCTCCTCCACGCCACTAGGGGCGCTCTTGATCTCCTCGTTAGCTGGTTCCTCCAGGGAGAGGAGCCCAGGGCTGCGGGGGGCGCTGCTGAGCTCGGCCAGCGGAGACGGGGCGGGGGAGGGGGCGCTGCCCAGGCCGGAGGAGGAGGCTGTGGCGGAGCGGGGCGGTGTCGTCTCTTCCTCCTCGCAGGTGCCAGGGGTCGGCGGCGGCTCTTCGCTCTCCTCCAGAATAGGCAGAGGTGGCGCCTCCGCCTTCTTTTCCATAGCAACGGTCTCCGGGGCGACCGGGTCGTCCAGCAGCATCTCACCCTCCGTGTCGCTAGCCTCGTCCTCGGTCGCCGAGGAGACGGGCGAGCCGGGGGTCATCGCGGCCGCCTCTGCATCCGCCGGTTGTTGGAGCGGCTCCCGCCAAGAGGGGCTGGTTGCCGGGACGATGTCAGGAAGCACGGAGGGGGTTGTGGGGGACATGGCTTCTGCCGCCATCACTGACTCGCCCTCCCGGGGACTGTAAACGGATAAGCGGCTAAGGTCTGGAGGAGGGAGGCTGGCGCCCTCCGGCTGGAAGCCCAGGGACAGGAACTCTTGGCTGGGCACAGCGGAGAAGGCATGGGGGTCAGCCTGGAGCTCCAGTCCCTAAAGGAAGAGGAAGAGGGAGTGGGTATGAGGTGCAAATGATCTCCGTTTCCTTGGCGTCCATTATGACATCAGCAAACAGAACGGTCATTTGGTAACATTCTAATTGCATTAGGAATGCTTGATTATAAAATAAACTATAATCAAGACGATTTGATCAATACTGAATTTACAATTATTTTGCACAATTATTTTTTAACTTTGGGAACACGCTGCATTTATTTAACTCCAAAAAAAAAATTTATATGATTTCCCCACATATTTCCTTTCGTACAACTTATGTGTGTGTGTGTGTGTGTGTGTGTGTGAGAAAATAAGTGAGTGTTTGACTCCACTTACCTATGCCATAGTGACTGCGGGCAGTGCGGAGGGCAATGGGGAGCTTGTGTGTGTGTGTGTACCTGTGCCATAGTGACTGTAGGTAGTGCAGAGTTGCGTAGAGCAGCGGGGAGCTCGTGCGTGGGAGTGTGTGTGTGTGTGTGTGTGTGTGTGTGTGTGTACCTGTGCCATAGTGACTGTAGGTAGTGCAGAGTTGCGTAGAGCAGCGGGGAGCTCGTGCGTGGGAGTGGGGGACTCGTGGGCTTCCGGACTGGGGGAGCTGGACTGGTCAGGGGGGTGGGTCTGGGACAGGGGATAACCACCAGCACTTTAATCAAGATGGAAATCACAGCCATCCACACAAACAATTAGTTGTTACACCTATCTATCTATCTATCTACCTATCTACCTGTCTATCTATCTATATATATATATATTTGCGTGATGAGTGTGATTACATGAAAAATGAAAGCATTTTATCAGACTCAAGTTCTACAACCAAGAATAGTGGTGTGTGTGTGTGTGTATATATGTATTGCTTTCTTTGAGTTTAACGTGTCCTCTTCTTCCCTGTATACACACACACCTACATCTTGCCCATCACTTCCCCCTTCCTGAGCCCTACCTGGGGGAGGCTGTGTGGCTGGCCGTGGGGTTGTGCCCTACCTGGGAGAGGCCATGTGGCTGGCCGTGGGGTTGAGCCCATGGGCTGGGGAAGGGACCTGCTGCCCTCCAAGGGTGGGATGGGAGCTGTTGCTCCAGGTTGTCAAGGTGATCGTCGTCAGGGAAGTCCTGGTCGTCGTCCTCCACATCGACATCGTTGCCGTAGCTCTCCAGACCGCTCTCGGTCACGGCCTCGCTAGCCATCTCTACATCTTCATCCTCCTCTTCCTCCTCGTCATCATCACCACCTTTTCGCCTCGCGGGTGCGTCGGCACGCTCAGAACCGACCTCCATGTCACACACGCGGTTGTTATCATCTTCGTCATCGTCATCCTCCTCGTCGTCGTCCTCCTCTTCGTCTTCCTCATCGGCATGGATGTCGGGCACCCTCTCGGAGTCGGGGGAGCCAGCGGAGGGCGCGAGGTCAACGAGGTCATCGGGGCCCTTGAGGCTGGCGTCGGCTCCCAGCTCGTCTGTGCTCTCCGTGCCCTCCAGCACCCCCTGCTGGCTGCAGCTGCCATCCTCCGAGTCCAGCGCAGACGCCGCCGACACCCCACCCCCCGCCCCCGCCCCGGCCGCGGCCGCCCCGCGCCACAGGGATGAGCCAGGGCGAGATCCGTCGCCGTCGGCATCCTCAGTGGGCTGTGTCCCGCTCATGTCCGACAACGACACCTGCTGGCTGCCACCTTCCTCCTCCTCCTCCAGGTCGTTATGGTTACTGCTGGTGGCGGACGAGAGGTCAGGCTGATCACGGACCACGGACAGGAAGTCACTGGCAGCTCTGCTCAAAGGGTCAAAGGTCGAGGCTGCGGGAGTCACGGAGGCATCTTCCACAACAGCCACTGGTTCTTGGATCAGAGAGGGCTTTTCATCAGCCTTCAGTTCTTGGGTCAGGGATGCACCCTCAACAGTTTCTTGTGTCTGAGACAAGGATGCATCCTCACTAGGATGAACACTTTGAGGCAAGGATGCATCCTTCATAGTCTGGGAAGCGATCTCGTCTATTTGCTGCCCTTTCGGCTCCTCTCTCTGGGCCTCTGGAGAGCTGGAAGATTCCAGAACCAGGCCAGAACAAGGAGTCCCAGAGATGGCGCCCGCAGTTGCTGCTTCAGCTCCAGTAGAGCTGTGGGTGGTGGAGCCCTCTGGTGGTGGCTCTGCAGAAGGCACCTCAGCAGGAGTCTTTACCACAACCAGTGAGGCATCGGCTGCTGCTGTTGTTGTTGTTGTTACGGCTGCTGTTGCTACGGCGATGCTCGTCACCGCAGCAGCAGCCGCGGTCTCGGCGACGGGTACAGTCGAGGCCGAAGGGGCCTTGGCATCAGTCCGGGTGGGCCTCTTCCCCGCAGGCTTCCCGTTGAGTGACAGCGGAGGCACCTGCTGGGTGGGCTTGACTCTCTGCTTGCTGGAGGCAGCCAATGAGGAAGAAGCAGAAGGACCCGCCCCCTTGGAGGCAGCCAATGAGGTGGTGCGAGGACTCGCTTGGACCCGCCTCTGGGGAGTGCTGCCCTGGGGTCTAGGGCTTGGCTTGGTGGGAGTGGCTTTGGCAGAAGAGCCAATACCTGAGTGAGCCACCTTAGCAGATGTGGAGCCTGTTGCTATAGAAACTGCCCTGGAGGCGGAGCTACCAGAGGAAGGGGCTTTAGAAAAAGCGGAACCTGTTGCTGCAGTTCTGGAAGCAGAACCAGCGACGCTCGCGGTTCTAGAAGCAGTAGAGTTCAGAGGAGCAGTTCTAGCATTAGTCTTGGTCTGGGCGGCGGCTCGAGAGGAGGAGGAGGAGGAGGTGGTCGGCGCGACCCTTGACCCAGAAGTGCTTCGAGAGGCAGCGGCTGTGGTGACGGTAGGCCTGGATGAGGCAGGGACGCGGGAGGAGGGAGCAGGAGCAGCCGCAGAAGGAGCCCGTCTGGCAGCAGATGTGGCTGGTCTGGCGCCATCTACAGGGAGGGAGGGAAGGAGCAGGAGAAGGGTTTACACATCGGCTCCCAAACTGAGACGCTCTATGTCTCACTGGGCACATCCATAGGCACATAGACTGCATCCATAGACTCTCTACGTCTCACTGGGCACATCCATAGGCACATAGACTGCATCCATAGACTCTCTACGTCTCACTGGGCACATCCATAGGCACATAGACTGCATCCATAGACTCTCTACGTCTCACTGGGCACATCCATAGGCACATAGACTGCATCCATATACTCTCTACGTCTCACTGGGCACATCCATAGGCACATAGACTGCATCCATATACTCTCTACGTCTCACTGGGCACATCCATAGGCACAGCTTACTATAGACTGTTTCAACAGTATAAACAATGTTGAATGGCTTTGAGTTGGGGAAAAAAAAAAAAAAAAAAAAAAAAAAAACACACACACACACACACACACACACACACACACACACCCCAGAGGGATCCTTCAGCCCTCCTAATGCAGCTCTACACAGTTCCTAACCCCTCCCCCCCACACACACACACACCCAGACACACACCCACACCCACACACCCTACCTTTCTTGGGTCCAGCTGCTCCTGATGCTGAGCTGCCACCAGAGGGAGCTGAAGGGCCAGTCGGTTTAGTTGCCATGGCAGCTGGTCTCCCAGACGACGCTGTGGAAGTGGGGCGAGAGGCAGTTGCCCCTGTGGGCCTGGGGACAAACAACAAACAAACAAACAAACACACAGAAAGAAACAAACAAACAAATTAGACTGCAATTCATCATCTTAGATTTGTGTTTATGGATTAATAGGGGAGCATCAGTGGTGCCATCGGTATTCTAGCAGAGATGGTTAGATCAAGATTTCTACTGTGTTCTAGCAGAGATGGTTAGATCAAGATTTCTACTGTATTCTAGCAGAGATGGTTAGATCAAGATTTCTACTGTATTCTAGCAGAGATGGTTAGGTCAAGATTTCTACTGTATTCTAGCAGAGATGGTTAGGTCAAGATTTCTACTGTAGTGCAGAGATGGTTAGGTCAAGATTTCTACTGTAGTGCAGAGATGGTTAGATCAAGATTTCTACTGTAGTGCAGAGATGGTTAGATCAAGATTTCAGCTGTAGTGCAGAGATGGTCAGATCAAGATTTCAGCTGTAGTGCAGAGATGGTCAGATCAAGATTTCTGCTGTAGTGCAGAGATGGTTAGATCAAGATTTCTGCTGTAGTGCAGAGATGGTTAGATCAAGATTTCTGCTGTAGTGCAGACTGAATGTTGCATGCTCTTTTTGTAAAGACGTCTGCATACATGTAAATGTAAAATACAGCAGGCTAAGAACTATCTGACAGCCACTAACAAGCCTGTCACAGTGTCTGTCATCTGCAGTCAGCCTACAGTAGGCCAAGAACTGTCTGAGGGCCACTAACAAGCCTGTCACAGTGTCTGTCATCTACAGTCAGCCTACAGTAGGCCAAGAACTGTCTGAGGGCCACTAACAAGCCTGTCACAGTGTCTGTCATCTGCAGTCAGCCTACAGTAGGCCAAGAACTGTCTGAGGGCCACTAACAAGCCTGTCACAGTGTCTGTCATCTACAGTCAGCCTACAGTAGGCCAAGAACTGTCTGAGGGCCACTAACAAGCCTGTCACAGTGTCTGTCATCTACAGTCAGCCTACAGTAGGCCAAGAACTGTCTGAGGGCCACTAACAAGCCTGTCTGTTCTGAGAACATCCACAACAAATGAGTTCAGGAAAGACAGCAGTGTGGAAGCTAGAGATGGATAGAGACAGACAGACAGACAGACAGACAGACAGACAGGCAGACAGGCAGACAGGCAGACAGAAATAAAGAAAAAGACAGAAAGAAAGAAGACTT
>PYXC01000141.1:0-10000 GCA_015244755.2 Tenualosa ilisha | reverse complement strand
CGCGGGCATTCTGCTGTGTGACAGGCATAATGACACTTCCAGAAGAGAGCAGACAATTCCTTTCGTTGGCTCATAAGATTGGTGTAAAAAATTCATTCATTCATTCATTCATTCATTCATTCATTCATTCATTCTGCCACAGATGCCTGAGCACATGCATGAGTGTGTTCAACTCTTCTTCCCCAATAGAAATGAAGCGAGTGTGTGTGTGTGTGTGTGTGTGTGTGTGTGTGTGTGTGTGTGTGTGTGTGTGTGTCCCTTCCTCCTCCTCCCCTACAGAAAAGAAGGGTCAGAAACCGGGAACAAAACAGGAAGAGCGAAACCACAGCCGCCAAAAACATCTACACACACACAGCAAGGCTTATAAAAGAGCAAACAACATTTCCTCCTTCTCATGCACGTACATGTGCACAGTCTTACACACACACACACACACACACACACACACACACACACACACACACACACACACACACACACACAGACAGAGTGAGAGACATGTGCACACAGTCTTACACACACACACAGACAGAGTGACAGACATGTACACAGTCACACACACACACACACACACACAAAGAGTGAGAGACATTTCTCTGTGGATACCAGAGCAGAAGCACCTAAAGACAAGAGAGAGAGCGATGGCCAGACTAATATCGACCCAGTCCTCTCCAGACTGACAGAGAAACAGAGATCCATCCCCCACACACACACCTTCCACACAAACACACACACACAGCTTTCTCCAGTCCGACACAAGAGATCCATCTCCCCACATCAACTTTGTGAACAGACACGCACACACACAACACACCACACACATTCACAGCACATCAACAGGGCCATTCACTCTTAATGTCT
Organism: Tenualosa ilisha; assembly: GCA_015244755.2. Taxonomy (NCBI): domain Eukaryota; kingdom Metazoa; phylum Chordata; class Actinopteri; order Clupeiformes; family Clupeidae; genus Tenualosa; species Tenualosa ilisha. The sequence goes on along the minus strand of PYXC01000141.1, from coordinate 9,139 downwards.
TGTCTCAGCTAGTCGATACTCAGCTTCCTTTCAGAATTCAGCACACACATTCGCATCTGTAATGGGGCATCAATGCACGCGCACGCACGCACACGCACACACACACACACACACACACACACACACACACACACACACAAAATATACCACAGCCTCTCCTACAATGGCCTTCGTGCTTCCCTTTCACAAGAATAAACAAGCAACAGGGATCCCAGTACCATAGAAGTATGAAGGGACAGAGAGACGGGGGAGAGAGAGAGGGAGAGAGAGAGGGGTGGGGGAGAGAGGGGGAGAGAGAGAGAGGAGGGGAGAGGAATGACTAATCACTCAACAATGAAGATGAATGAAGCTCACTACTCTTTAAACCAACCCCCCCCCCCCCCCACACACACACACACACACACACACACACACACACACAGTCCCTCTCTGTCTCCACGTTTCTTATTTTAGTAACTCTACCCTTTCTTTCCTTCACAAGTTCTCACGCTCTGAGAGTCTGTGGAAACAGGAAGCTGCCATCAGTCACTCGTTCACACACACACACACACACACACATTCATTTCTTCACTCGTTCACTCAGACACGCATTCATTTCTTCACTCGTTCACTCAGACACACATTCATTTCTTCACTCGTTCACTCAGACATACATCTATTCACTCGCTCACTCACATTCATCCATTCATTCAGATGTGGACTAAGCCTGGTCGGAGCAGGTTCTATTTGACCGGGTCAGCCCAAAAGGACGACTTTCTGGGTCATTTCAGGAACCAAACGAGCTTTGGGGTGTGAACTGGAACCAAACGAGTACCTGCTTTGGGGTATGATCTGGAACCAAACGAGTACCTGCTTTGGGGTGTGGACTGGAACCAAACGAGTACCTGCTTTGGGGTGTGATCTGGAAAACGGCCTGATAGCAGTCTGGTTGCTGCTGCTCAGCGGGGATGATGTTTTCTTAGACACAACACAGTCTAGTGGAACAAGCGAGACGGTCCACTGGGAACAAGCGAGACGGTCGGAACAAGCGAGATGGTCCACTGGGAACAAGCGAGACGGTCCACTGGGAACAAGCGAGACGGTCGGAACAAGCGAGACGGTCCACTGGAACAAGCGAGACGGTCGGAACAAGCGAGACGGTCCACTGGGAACAAGCGAGACGGTCCACGGAACAAGCGAGACGGTCCACTGGGAACAAGCGAGACGGTCCACTGGGAACAAGCGAGAGCGGCGGAATCCACTGGGAACAAGCGAGACGGTCCACTGGGAACAAGCGAGACGGTCGGAACAAGCGAGACGGTCCCACGGCCGAACCAAGCGAGACGGTCCACTGGGAACAAGCGGAGGGGGCGCGGGGTCGGGAACGGAGGGCGGAGGACGGTCCACTGGGAACAAGCGAGACGGTCGGGAACAAGCGAGACGGGCCACTGGGAAAAGCGAGGACGGGGCGGAGACGGTCCCTGGGGGAAACAAGCGAGACGGTCCACTGGGAACAAGCGAGACGGTCGGAACAAGCGAGACGGTCGGAACACGGACGGTCAAACAAGCGAGACGGTCGGCAGCGGCGTCGAACAAGCGAGACGGTCCACTGGGAACAAGCGAGACGGTCGGAACAAGCGAGACGGTCGGAACAAGCGAGACGGTCCACTGGGAACAAGCGAGACGGTCCACTGGGAACAAGCGAGACGGTCCACTGGGAACAAGCGACGGTCGGACAAGCGAGACGGTCCACTGGGAACAAGCGAGACGGTCCACTGGGAACAAGCGAGACGGTCGGAACAAGCAGACGGTCGGAACAAGCGAGACGGTCCACTGGGAACAAGCGAGACGGTCGGAACAAGCGAGACGGTCCACTGGGAACAAGCGAGACGGTCGGAACAAGCGAGACGGTCCACTGGGAACAAGCGAGACGGTCAAAAGCGGAGTCGGAACAAGCGAGACGGTCCACATCCACTGGGAACAAGCGAGACGGTCCGGAACAAGCGAGACGGTCGGAACAAGCGAGACGGTCCACTGGAACAAGCGAGACGGTCCATGGGAACAAGCGAGACGGTCCACTGGGAACAAAGCCGGAGACGGTCCACTGGGAACAAGCGAGACGGTCCACTGGGAACAAGCGAGACGGTCGGAACAGCGAGACGGTCCAACTGGGAACAAGCGAGACGGTCCACTGGGAACAAGCGAGACGGTCCACTGGGAACAAGCGAGACGGTCGGAACAAGCGAGACGGTCCACTGGGAACAAGCGAGACGGTCCACTGGGAACAAGCGAGACGGTCCACTGGGAACAAGCGAGACGGTCCACTGGGAACAAGCGAGACGGTCGGAAACAAGCGAGACGGTCCACTGGGAACAAGCGAGACGGTCGGAACAAGCGAGACGGTCGGAACAAGCGAGACGGTCCACTGGGAACAAGCGAGACGGTCCACTGGGAACAAGCGAGACGGTCCACTGGGAACAAGCGAGACGGTCCACTGGGAACAAGCGAGGACGGTCGGAACAGCGAGACGGTCCACTGGGAACAAGCGAGACGGTCCAGGGAAACAAGCGAGACGGTCCACTGGGAACAAGCGAGACGGTCGGAACAAGCGAGACGGTCCACTGGGAACAAGCGAGACGGTCGGAACAAGCGAGACGGTCCACGGGAACAAGCGAGACGGTCCACTGGAACAAGCGAGACGGTCCACTGGGAACAAGCGAGACGGTCCACTGGGAACAAGCGAGACGGTCCCACTGGGAACAAGCGAGACGGTCACGGGAACAAGCCGAGCAACGGTCCACTGGGAACAAGCGAGACGGTCACTGGGAACAAGCGAGACGGTCCACTGGGAACAAGCGAGACGGTCCACTGGGAACAAGCGAGACGGTCCACTGGGAACAAGCGAGACGGTCCACTGGGAACAAGCGAGACGGTCCACTGGGAACAAGCGAGACGGTCCACTGGGAACAAGCGAGACGGTCCACTGGGAACAAGCGAGACGGTCCATGGGAACAAGCGAGACGGTCCACTGGGAACAAGCGAGACGGTCCACTGGGAACAAGCGAGACGGTCCACTGGGAACAAGCGAGACGGTCCACTGGGAACAAGCGAGACGGTCCACTGGGAACAAGCGAGACGGTCCACTGGGAACAAGCGAGACGGTCCACTGGGAACAAGCGAGACGGTCCACTGGGAACAAGCGAGACGGTCCACTGGGAACAAGCGAGACGGTCCACTGGGAACAAGCCGAGACGGTCCACTGGGAACAAGCGAGACGGTCCACTGGGAACAAGCGAGACGGTCCACTGGGAACAAGCGAGATGGTCCACTGGGAACAAGCGAGACGGTCGGAACAAGCGAGACGGTCCACTGGGAACAAGCGAGATGGTCCACTGGGACAACAGCAGCCTGTTTTTTGTTGCGTTAATAAATTATGGAGACATATGCTGCAAAGCGCCAGCGCTAAATAGCTCCAGCTAACGAACTAAAAGCCAGAGGGACAGACTTTGGGTTACGCGTCTGCGGGGACAGACTTTGGGTTACGCGTCTGCGGGGACAGACTTTGGGTTACGCGTCTGCGGGGACAGACTTTGGGTTACGCGTCTGCGGGGACAGACTTTGGGTTACGCGTCTGCGGGGACAGACTTTGGGTTACGCGTCTGCGGGGACAGACTTTGGGTTACGCGTCTGCGGGGACAGACTTTGGGTTGCGCGTCTGCGGGGACAGACTTTGGGTTGCGCGTCTGCGGGGACAGACTTTGGGTTATGCGTCTGAATCTGCAGGTACAGCCTACAGCTACTGATCCATCTTATGGATTAGGAAACATGTTTGTCGGTGCGTTGAACTAGCTTCGGCAAGGGGCTGACCTGATTAGGCTACTTGCATTCCGTAGTTTCTACTCTACGTTACATACTGAGGCTACAAGACATGCTGTTTTGTGCTCAAGTTAGGTTAAGGAATAGTACAACTGCCTTCTAGAACACCAACCCCCCCACCCACACACACACCCACACACACACGGCCCTCTACCATCCAACCCCCCACACACGGCCCTCTATACCATACCCCCCCACACGGCCCTCTATACCATCCAACCCCCCACCCACACACACACACGGCCCTCTATACCATCCACCCCCCACACACGGCCCTCTATACCATCCAACCCCCCACCCACACACACACGGCCCTCTATACCATCCAACCCCCACCCACCCACACACACACACACACAACACACACACACACACACACACACACACACACACACGGCCCTCTACCATCCAACCCCCCCCCACCAGCTTCTCTCTCTAGCCCCCCCCTCCCCTATGATCAGACAGACTCCATGGCCGCATTCACAGATGGTCAGCCAGCAGTTCCATTGTGTTCCAGACAATAACTGTGTGTGTGTGTGTGTGTGTGTGTGTGTGTGTGTGTGTGTTTGCATGCGTAGGGAGAGAGTCTAGTCCACTGTGTAGACAACACCACTGTGCACAGTAGTTCTCAATTCTGTCTTCATAGTACATAGAAGGGTGTGTGAACAGAAGAATAACACTGTGTGAGCGCAAGTGTGTGTGTGTGTGTGTGTGTGTGGGGAATAGCTAGAGTAGGGGACAAGAGTGTGTGTGTGTGGAGTAGGGGAACAAGAGTGTGTGTGTGTGGAGTAGGGGAACAAGAGTGTGTGTGTGTGTGTGTGTGTGTGTGTGTGTTTGTGGATGTGTGTGTGTGGAGTAAGGGAACAAGTGTGTGTGTGTGTGGAATAGCTGGAGTAGGGGACAAGAGTGTGTGTGTGTGTGTGTGTGTGTGTGTGTGTGTGTGTGTGTGTGTGTGTGTGTGGAATAGCTGGAGTAGGGGACATAAGTGTTGGTTCCTCCTGACACACTCTTAGCTCAGAGGCCAAGCAAAGGGAGGCACATAACTGACTTTTCCTCAACATGATATCAGCCCAGTTTGAGCAATGGTTGGTATTGGTGTGTGTGTGTGTGTGTTTGTGCGTGTGCGTGTGTGTGTGTGTCACCACAACTGCGCAACAAGCAGAAAAGACCAGCAGCTGTTGTCACGAGAGCAAAAACCTTCTAAATTCACACTCTCCTCCCCCGACACCCTCTGCCCATCCCCCACCCCCTTCCTCCCTTACTCCTCCTCTATCTCCCCTCTCCTCTCTTCCTCTTCCTCCACCTCTCTTCCCTTCCTCCATCTCTCTGCTCTGTTGGCTCATTTCTTTGTTGTTTGGACTTCAAGTGATTAAAACAAACCCTCTCCATCATGCCCCCTCCTCACTAAGATTTAAGAGTCTGGTGCAGTTTTACTGGACTCAGTAGCATCCTTTGCATTTCTCCTCTCCAACTTCACACCCTCTCTCCCTTTTTCTCCACTACCCAGCTCTCCCCCTCTCCTCTCCTTCTCTCTCTCTCATAAAACATGTAGCAGACAGGTTTACCAAATGAGGGAAAACAGGCAGGCAGGCAGGCAGGCAGACAGACAGACAGACCACAAACAGAGACAGACAGACCTCATAAAAACTGTCTGTCTGTAAGCTATATGACTCCAGGCTTTGGTTAACCTTTAACTACACAGCCGCTAAAGTTCATGTGTGCTAGTCATTGGTTAATGTTTTTCATGTTCTAAATGTGTGTGCATGTATATGCATGCCTTTTAATTAACATTAAACTGGTGGCACTGAAGTTCAAGAGGCTATTAAGAGAATTGAGTAGGAAGATAGCATCGGTGCTAGCATACAGTATGGGCAAAAGAAGATAGCACAAATGCTAGCCTATAGCATGGGTAGGAAGATAGCACAATGCTAGCCTATAGCATGGGTAGGAAGATAGCACAATGATAGCCTATAGCATGGGTAGGAAGATAGCACAATGATAGCCTATAGCATGGGTAGGAAGATAGCACAATGCTAGCCTATAGCATAGCTACAGAAGATAGCCCAGTGCTAGCCTAGAGTATGGGTAGGAAGATAGCATAGTGCTAGCCTTGTGTATGAGCACAAAATGATAGCTCAGTGCTAGCCTAGAGTATGGCTAGGAACATAGCTCAGTGCTAGCCTAAACAGACACAACAGGATAGCTCAGTGCTACCAAAGAGTATAACAGAAAGATAGCAAGTGGTTGCATATAACCTAAGAGGGAGTAGGGGTGGGAATTGATAGGAATTGACCTATATTGATTCTGCTCGTCGGTCCAATTCTTTATCAATTCTCTTATCAATTCCTTCCTGTTTAGAGGGTAGCCTACACAGATTTGAAGTATTAGTGCATAGGCCTATAATGTAGCCTATACTGCTACAGTGGCCATAATGGCTTATTAGAAGGAGGTGAAAACATAGAATGCGTTGTTTATTTCAACGTTGTTTTCAGAAACCATGACCATGACCTGAAAACCTCCCAGCACTGATAAGAGGACATGATGAACTCAATAGCCTGAGTGAGACTGGGGTGGGTGGGACTGGACCAGAGACAGAGACACGATGACGGGGGGGGGGCTTGTCAACCAGCCAACTCGTGTGTGTGTGTGTGTGTGTGTGTGTGTGTGTGTGTGTGTGTGTGTGTGTGTGTGTGTGTGTGTGTGTGTGTGTGTGTATATATATATATGGAAGTGTGTGTGTGTTTTTGTCAGGATTAGTGAGCTGTGATGACCTGCTTTTTGGCAGGGCACAACATAGATTTGGGCAAAAGAGCTACACTGGTGCACGGGCTCAGCTACTGATGCCCACAGCTTATGCGCGCACGCACGCACACAGACACACGCACACACACACACGCACACAGACACACGCACGCGCGCGCACGCACACACACACACACGCGCACACGCACACGCACGCACGCACACCACACGCACGCACACGCACGCGCACGCACACACACACGCGCGCACACACACACGCGCACGCACACCACAAACACAGTTATACCCCCCTCTCAAACACACACACACAGCAATACCCTCCTCATCCACACCTCATAGGCATAGACACACACACACACACACGGTCTGACCAAAAACTGCTGTTTTTATGTGCCTCATCTTTATGAATCACTGTTACACACCTCCTTACACCCCTCTCCCCTCCATACACACACACACACACACACACACACACGTGCACACACACACACGTGCACACACACACACGTGCACACACACAACATTCACTGCTTACATGGTCCACATACTTGAGTGGGTGTGTGTGTGTGTGTATGTGTGTTTACAGGGTTTATGAGGATTCTAAGTGGGGAGTGTGTGAGTTGCCTACATGGTCCATATGTGAGAGTGATGAGCGTGTGTGTGTGGGGGTGTATCTGTGTGTGTGTGTGTGCGTGTGAGAGATGAATGTGTGTGTGTGTGTGGTGTATCTGTGTGTGTGGGGGGGTGTATCTGTGTGTGAGAGATGAGTGTGTGTGTGTGTGGGGGGGGGGGTGTATCTGTGTGTGTGTGTTGAGTGAGAGATGAGTGAGTGTGTGTGTGTGTGGGGGTGTATCTGTGTGTGTGTGTGTGTGGTGTGTGTGTATGTGAGATGAGTGTGTGTGGGGGGGTATATCTGTGTGTGTGTGTGAGTGTGTAAGCCCATCACCCATTCTACATTCCTTCCTGCCACAACACCAACAGCTGTCAGGACAGACTTGAACTTGTGTGTGAGTGTGTGTGTGTGTGTGTGTGTGTGTGTGTGTGTGTGTGTGTGTGTGTGTGTGTGTGTGTGTGAGTGAGTGAGTGAGTGTAAGTGTGTGTGAGAGAAAGAGACATTTGGAGATCTTGTTCACAGCTCAAACAGTCCCACAAGTTATGCCTAATCTTTCTGATGCAACACAGAGAAAGCCAGAAAAACAACAGATAGAAAGTCAGAGGGAGAGGGAGAGAGAGACAGAAACAGATAGAAAGTCAGAGGGGGAGAGAGAGAGAGAAACAGAAACAGATAGAAAGTCAGAGGGAGAGGAGAGAGAAACAGAAACAGATAGAAAGTCAGAGGAGAGAGAGAGAGAAACGAAACAGATAGAAAGTCAGAGGGAGAGAGAGAGAAACCGAAACAGATAGAAAGTCAGAGGGAGAGGGAGAGAGAAACAGAAACAGATAGAAAGTCAGAGGAGAGAGAGAGAGAAACAGAAACAGATAGAAAGTCAGAGGGAGAGAGAGAGAGAAACAGAAACAGATAGAAAGTCAGAGGGAGAGAGAGAGAGAGAAACAGATAGAAAGTCAGGGGAGAGAGAGAGAGAGAGAGAAACAGATAGAAAGTCGGGGGGGGAGAGGGAGAGGGAGAGAGACAAAAACAGATAGAAAGTCAGAGGGAGAGGGAGAAAGACAGAAACAGATAGAAAGTCAGAGGGAGAGGGAGAAAGAGAGACAGATAGAAAGTCAGAGGGGAGAGAGGGAGAGGTAGGGAGGGAGAAGAGAAACAGGATGACTTTCCATCTCAGGACAGCAGAAAACAGACAACCCAACCAACACCGCAAAACACAGAATGGACCTTGGGGACGGAGGGATGAAGCAAGTGTGTGTGTCAGGGAGAGAGAAACAGAGAATCACAGTATGGAGTTTAGGATCTGTTGGTGGGGTGGACAACACACAACACACACACACACACACACACACAACACACACACACACACACACACAATCTGCAGATGAAACAATGTTCCTTTCCGTTAACTGGGCCAAAGCATGCCTGGCATCTCCCATTACATCCACCGGTTAATACCACTCAGAGTGTGTGTGTGTGTGTGTGTGTTGTGTGTTGTGTGTGTGTGTGTGTGTGTATTCATCCCATTACATCCACCGGTTAATACCACTCAGAGTGTGTGTGTGTGTGTGTGTATTTATCCCATTACATCCACCGGTTAATACCACTCAGAGAGTGTGTGTGTGTGTGTGTGTGTGTGTGTGTGTGTGTGTGTGTATTCATCCCATTACATCCACCGGTTAATACCACTCAGAGAGTGTGTGTGTGTGTGTGCGCGTGTGTCCACCCCATTACATCCACCAGTTAACACTACACCAAGTGTGTGTATGTGCAGTGTGCGTATGTGTGTGGTGTTGTGTGTGTATATGTGTCTCTACCCCATTACGTCCACCAGTTAATACCACATCGAGAGTGTGTGTGTGTGTGGTGTGTGTGTCCATCCCATTCCACGCACTAGTTCTAGTTAATGTCACA
>PYXC01000140.1:230000-249431 GCA_015244755.2 Tenualosa ilisha | reverse complement strand
AATTTTTCTATGTACACTGAGCTTTGTTACACAATGTTGTGCCTTGCATTTTGACCTGAGTTTTTTTTGTTTGTTTGTTTAAAGGCATTTTTATGTCATATTGTCCTTGATTAGACTTCTGACTCCCAACCAGGTGTTGTGCATGAGTGTATGTGATAGCCTATTTGTCCATATGGAGAATAAGGTCAATAGGCTACTTGACACACAGTCTGTTCTTAGTATTTTACAGGTGGATCAAACTTTATATTGAGATAACATTATACTGAATTCATTTGTTTATATAGGCTAGTATTTTTTAGCAATGTTACAACTAACCCACCTGTGTGGCATGTTGTAACATTTTACCTAATGCTACACTCGGTGAAATTGTACAAACATGGTCGGTCATAGAAACAAACTTCAAGTACATGTATGTAGCAGAGACATATATATTGCTTCTGTAAAAATATGATTAGTCTAGTTGACATAGGCTAGTTTTAGAATTGTGTAACCACATTGTGCCTCACGTTCCCCACGCAGGCATGACAGTGACGTCTTCTTCTGATTTTACTATAGTCTGTTTGCACTAACTGTTCATTAGTCGCATCGCTTACTGTCATGAATAATGAAGGGGGGATAAATGTTATCCCCACTGGAGATAAAAATAATTAAGCAGAGGCAGGGATATCAAATGTTTGTGTAACAGCTGTCAGTGTAGTCAGTGTCGTTGCTATAGTGGCCGCCTGACTCCTATGGCCTGACCAGAAACAGCTGAACAGTACTAATAGAACCAAATAGAACACAGAACCATTAGGGCAAAGAGCCCATTGATGGAGTTATTTGTGGACCAGTTAACACTCAGAGGTCCTGGGCCTTTCAGACACTTTGAGGCAGCCTGCTACACCTTGACATTTTTAAGTTTTTCATCTAACTAAAAACATCTGTGCAAAGTGGCACATATGGTTATATTCTAGAAGACCTTAGCAATAACTAGATGTACCGCATAGCGATACATGGTATGACCTCCGCAATGTATTGAAATGTGAGAACTGTTGGCATGACAAGTGTGTGGTAGAACAGTGTTGTGAGGTGGGAATTAGATTGGAAACTAGCATTCTCTAGATAATAGGCAAAATAACATTTTGTACAATTACAGCACCCCCTATGGACCAAATTTTATAGCACGTGCAGTGGTTTTAGAGGTCTTTGTGCTGATTGTGCGTGACATATTTTGTGCAGTTCCCACCTTTTCGGTCCAAGATATTGGCAACTCAAAATCCCAATTTTTGCATTTACCCTTATCACTAAGTGGCACTATGCTTCATGTGAGTGTTTATGGGCTGGGTCGATACACCTCTGTAACACTGACATACTAACAGAAACTCGTTGTCTTGGGCAAAAATGTTGTTATTTAACAAAAACTGTTTTTTGACACCTAGCTTCGGCGATAAACAGCGCCCCCTATGACGAAATGTCACAAAATTTAGTACACATGACAAGAAAGCTCTTTAGAGATGGCCTGCCAACTTTGACCAAATTTGAGCAATTAAAAGCCAAGATATGTACTTTTGAAAAATTTTAAGCTACGTGTTCAATGTTCATTGACGTGTAAATTCGAAACAATTTATCTCAAGATAAATCCTTTGATAACTTTTTGTCAGCATTGTCTGCAGATGACGTATACCAAATTTGGTGAGATTCACATTAACGGCCTATGACGAGTTCGTTCAGATTCGTTTTCGCAATGTTCAAATTTCATGTAAATTGTTTTCGTTGGAAGTGGGCGTCGACCAGTGTTTTCCATGCGTGAGGTTCAATAGATTTCACGATAAAAAAAAAATTTTGTAAACATTAGCATTCTCTAGATAATAGGCAAAATGACATTTTCTACAATTACAGCGCCCCCTATGGACCAAATTTTATTGCATGTGCTGTGGTTTCAGAGGTCTTTGTGGTGATCGTGCATGACATATTTCATGCAGTTCCCACCTTCTTGGTCCAAGATATTGGCAACTCAAAATCCCAATTTTTGCATTTACCCTAATCACTAGGTGGCGCTTTGCTTCACGTGAGCGTTTATGGGCTGGGTCGATACGTCTCTGTAACACCAACATACTAACACAAAATCGTTATTTGGGCAAAAATGTTAACGAGTTATTTAACAAAAACTTGTTTTTGACACCTAGCTTCGGCGATAAACAGCGCCCCTATGACGAAATGTCACAAAATTTAGTACACATGAGAAAAAGCAGTTTAGAGATGGCATGCCAAGTTTGACCAAATTTGAGCAATTAAAAGCCAAGATATGTACTTTTAAAAAATTTTAAGCTACGTGTTCAATGTTCATTGACGTGTAACTTCGAAACAATTTATCTCAAGATAAATCCTTTGATAACTTTTTGTCAGCATTGTCTGTAGATGACGTATACCAAATTTGGTGAGATTCACATTAACGGCCTATGACGAGTTCGTTCAGATTCGTTTTGGCAATGTTAAAATTTCACGTAAACCGTTTTCGTTGGAAGTGGGCGTCGACCAGTGTTTTCAATGCGTTAGGGTCAGTAGTTTTCACAATAAAAAAAATTGCTGTAAACATTAGCATTCTCTAGATAACAGGCAAAATGACATTTTCTGCAATTACAGCGCCCCCTATGGTCCAAATTTCATGGCTTGTGCTGTGGTTTTAGAAGTCTTTGAGGTGATCGTGCATGACATATTTTGCGCAGTTCCCAGCTTCTCGGTCCAAGATATTGCCAACTCAAAATCCCAATTTTTGCATTTACCCATATCAGTAGGTGGCGCTATGCTTCAAGTGAGTGTTTATGGGCTGGGTCGATACGTCTCTGTAACACCGACATATTACAAAAATTTCGTGTTGTTGGGTGAAAGGTTCATCGAGTTATTCAGCGAAAACTTTTGCCGGTCTCCCCCTCTTTGACGGACACTGGCACAGTGGGGGGGGGGGGGGCCTTGGGGGCCAAAAGCTCATATTCGCTCACAAACTTCTAGGGCTACATGCCTACAAACATTCATCTCCCCCTGAGTTTCAGTGTCCCGAGAATCGTTGACGGAAAATCGGTGAAAAAAAAAAAAAGGGGGAAAAAACGCGCGGCAACACCAATATGACCGCTTTCGCTAGCTTCGCTAGCGGCGGTCATAATAATACAGGAGTAAAGTGAATGTAATGAAATTAGTTTTATTACAATTCTTTGTAAACACAAATACACAAAAACCTTTTTTCAAAGGTCTTCAAACCGTGTAAAAACACACACTATAAATATATCTGGCCAAGACTTTTCAAGTTTGAACCTTGTAAACAGAAATGAGAAGAACAATCAGAAATGTTATGTAGTTTCAATGCAAATTGAGGATGAGATGGGTGTATCACACCTATAACTGCCCCCTCCCCACTGTCATTGTCCATGTGTCAATGGCTGTCATTGTCCACCTGTCAATGGCTCTGCCAGGGCCAGTGTTGGGCATGTTACTTTGAAGTAATTAGTTATAGTTACTAGTTATTTCTCCCAAAAAGTAACAGAGTTACTCCACTATAGAAGTAACTAGTTACCAGGAAAAGTAACTATTGCGTTAACCCCCTTCCCCCGTCCATATATCTGCAGTTGTGGACACGTATTCTACCTCTTCAAATTCTTTTCTGAGGTCGACGTTCATGTTAGCGTACTCTGTATCAATGTACTTTGAAAATGTCTTTCTGCATGGCGGGCCGACTCCTTTTCTCGGTATTTTGCTTATGAGAGTCCTGAAGGAGTCGGAATCAATGGTTGACAATGGCAGCATGTTTTCCACAATATACCTGCCTATCAAGTCATAGAGCTCGGCCTGTGTCACTAGTTTTTGTGGAGCTGAAAAGCTGAGCTTTTGCTGCTTAGAAGGCGTGGGTCCTTCACTGTGTCTTTCTTTGTTAGCAGCCCTGCTATCATTGGTGTTTTGAGTCACTAGTGTATTGGAAGCGTGTGCATTCCAAAGGTGCTTCATTAAATTCCAGTTGCTTACACTCCACATGTACATTTTTACCTCAGTGAGGCTCAAATAGTGCCGGTACATCCACCTCGAAAACGCTTCTTGCCACTGGACTCCTCTTGACTCGCCATCTCTGAATGATAGTCTGACTGTAATGAGCTACCGCTGTAAACATCCGTGCACCTAATTTCTCTGATTGGCTGAACAAATCTTAGACAACCTCCTCAGCCAATCATCATTACCTAGGCTGTTATCCCGCCCTCCCCTCCCTCCTTGCGATATGGGGAGAAACACACACACACACACACACACACACACACACACACAATCCTGAATCCTGTGACTGTGCGGGCCAAAGTCGAATGACAGCTTTTATTGAGTGACTTCAATAACGCACAGTAATGACGTGTTGGTAACGGTAACGGTGTTATAATGGCAAATAAAATAATTAGTTAGATTGCCCGTTACTGAAAAAAGTAACGCCGTTAGTAACGCCGTTTATTTTAACGCCGTGTCCAACGCTGTGTCCAAATCTAAAAGAACTTACAGAAATTCTCTTCAACTGTAAGCGACTCAATAAAATGTAAAGTCACATGCAGCAAAAGAGCTTAGATTGAGCTGTGAAAAGAGCTTGGACTGGAAAGAGCTTCACAAGAATCAAATTCTGACATGTGGTCTTATAAATCTTCTACTGAAATGAGCAGTTCTCATCTCGATGCCAAGCAATAAAACAGTTTCTGCCTTACTGAAGCAAAGGTAGATGTTGCATGTATCCACTTGCACAGAGTTTTTGTTTTCCTTCCTCGCTGCCTGCAGAACACACAGGGGGCCCTATCATGCCGCGGAGCACTGTACATTCGCGACATGCGCATGGTGTCATTACTATTCTGTGCCAGCGCATCGTTCATTTTTTCCGGCAAAAAATCACGTTGTCTAGATAGCAGATGACACTGCGCCGTCATGGGTGTGTCAGTGAAAAGAAGAGGTGTGGTCTGGCGCAAAGCGTGCCAGATGCTATTATAAGGACGCAAAAATTAAATCCGCCAGTGACCAACAAAACCCTGGTCTGTCGTCAGTTGCGCATTGCTGAAAAGCTATTTTAGGGGCGCACAGCGCTATAGGATATGAAAGCGTGCACAACGCGCGCACACCCTGCTTCTCTCATCAGCAGGAGTGCGCAGCAGGGCTTATACAAAAGTTTTTCATGTGGAGAAAAAAATTATGGAGTCCTGGAAATATGAAATATAAATGTACATCACATATATCACAATATTTATTAATTTGCGTTGAAAGCTTTTGTTTCCCCCGTCTTCTAACATCGTTGTACCGCTTTCGGCACTGTTCGGATGTTCTTTTTTTGCCAAAGGTGGAGGACACAACTGAGGATATTTCCTCCCATACTTCCTTGACCCGTGGAGGTTTGGGGGGATTCTTTCCATCCCTGAAGATAACGTGTTCACGCGCTTTTACCTCACGCACTAGCAGATCGGTCTCCTCCATCGAAAAACGCTGTCTTCCGGGTAAATTCGCCATCGTAATAGCAACACACCATGGAAAATGCGCCGCTGGCTTTTAAAGGGAATGAGAGTATAAATCCTGATTGGTTAATTGTATGTTACGCCCAAAACACACCCATGACTAATGAAGTACTTTAAGACCAACCCTTTTGAACCATGCGCCTGGCGCAATGTTCGCTTTTCCCGCCATCAAAATACCAAATTGTGTCGGGCACGCCCCCCAAAGCAACTTGCGCGACTGACTTGCACATATGATCGTCAAAATAGAGCCCAGGCTCTGCAACCATCACCGGCCCTCTTCCCATCTGCACTGAGCTCAATCCTACAAACTGGCATGTGAGTCTCTCCAGCTGTCTGCACAGGAGCCTTTGGGGGCTGAGAAGTCAGTGGTACACCACACAGCTGTGCAGTGAGCTGCTCCACAAACTGCTTGTGGCTCATGCTTTCCTCCTGCATGTTTTGCATGAGTTCTTTGTGGCAGATGAAGGCATTCGTTGCAGCAATGTCCAGGAAGTGCAGAAAGAGCTTCTTGTACCACTTTGCAGTTTTGTGCTGTGTTGTGTAGTATTGGATCAACTGGTCAGACAAATCCACACCACCCATGAACTTGTTGTACTCCAGCACTGGTTTGGGGCAGGGAACAGACTGTGTTGACCAGACACCCTGTCTGCTTTTCACTCTTTGCTGAACTACATCCCCAGTGTAGGCAGCATGGATGGTGGAGCAGACAGACACCTCTTGTGTATCCATCCACTTCACATAGACAACAGGTCCATCTCTTATCCAGCGGATTGTCCTCTGGGTGAATGCTTTGTCAGTGCATTGAGGTTACTGTGTGGGCAGTCCCTCTGGGATTCTCTGGATCTTCCACATGTACCAAACTTGGCAGCATACAAGTCCTTGAAAAGCTTTGGGCTGGTGTAGAAATTGTCCATGTACACGTGGTATCCAGATGCCAAATATCCTCTGTTAGTCAGTGACATGACAGTCATAAGAGAGGCCATGACCTGTGGGGAAGTTGTTGTTGCCTGTGCATACAGAAAAGTCAGAGGTGCACCCATTGCTGGAGTCTGTCAGCACATCTAAGGCACATCTGCATAGCTGCATACACTGTCCCTCTATCCCTTTCATTCTCTTTAAACGCACACACACACACACACACACACACACACACACACACACACACACACACACACACAGTAAACTCCTGCAGAACAGCCTCTTCCTAAATACACACTCTCCGATTGTAACAGTGAGAGAGAGAGAGAGAGAGAGAGAGACACACACACACACACACACACACATACATACATACATAAACACGCACACATACACACACCGAAACACACACACATACACACATACATACACACACACATACACACACACCAGGGGCATAACTATAGCATGTTCAGTGAGTGCAGCTTCACTGGAGCCCATCACCACTAAGCAGAAAGCAGAAGAACTGTGCTTACACACACAACACACACAACACACACACACACACACATGCACACACAAACACGCGCACTATTGCACACCCAGACAGTGTAACATACATGCCCACTACTCAGCTGATTGAGAACTGGTTGTGATGGGGTTCATGTCAGGCACAGTGTCACACACTTCCAGAACTTGCCCCCCCCCCCCAGCCCACCTCCAAACACACACACACACACACACACTCTTCCAGAACAAGTCCCACGCACACTACACATATATACATTTGCACAGATACACAAACACACACACACTGAAACAGAATCACACACATACACACACACACAAGATGAGCCGCAACTGTAGCATGTTCAGTGATAGAACATAATGGTCAATGGAGGTGCTGGTCCACGACTTGAACAGCATGAATGATCGGTTATATCTCAGTCCAACAGCTGCCGGACTGCCCAGCAGTTTGAAAATTACATCAGTTATTCCAGAAGTCGCTCACTAATACAGATTTCACTAGTGTGAGTGATGCTCACTGGCACCCCCTATGGATAAGAAGGAAGCTTTGCAATGCAGAAGTGTGTTGTAGTAAGCAAGGAAAGTTAAATCTCCTCCAAACAGAGAGTTGAGTGATGGCTGTCAATCAATCCCGTGGGTCCTCATTTCACTAGTTCACCCATCAGACTCCTTTTGAGGAGGATAAACATGCTTGGCTTGGTAGCTAGGGATGCAACAGCAGAGATCAGGTGTGAGTGATGTTTGCTGGCACCCATGAGAGCTTGTATCAGTGGCTGCTACAGAAGGGAAATGTATGATGGAACGGAGTAAGAAGTAATGAAGTAAGGATTAGTAGGCATCCAAGGACCAATGACCTAGCATTGGTAGCTGAGGATTGGTTGCTGGCAGCTCATAACATGAATGACAGGACATGATGGTGCAATCTGTTCAATCTGGAATCATGGGACAGTTTGCAGGTAGCCAGTGCAGGTGAGGGCTGAGTGGAGAGGACTGCATGAAATGTATGAGATGTAGTGATTATGCAGAACTGGAAAAAAGGACAAATTTGGAATTGAAACCAAGTGACCAAGTGAACCAAGTTCTGTTCACCATGTTGGAGGTGTAGAAATAGTGAATAGGAGACTGGATTCAGATCATTCAGATCTGCAATGGCTAAGGGCAAGGTAGAGGGATGTGTAATAGCACCCATAACTTGAAGACCTAGAATAGAAGCCAGAGAAAGAAGTGTGTGACATAAGCAGCATGGAATAAGATCAGAAGGAAGGACACGTAGGGACAGCAGCATAGCTGCCAGACAGGGAGGCTGTGATCCATCTGCAGGTGGAGTCAGGCACGCTCAGCTGGGAGAACTCGTCCTCTAGCAGGGCTGGGTTGATGGGGTTGGATGTGGAGCTGAAGTCTGTCTGTTCATGACTGACAGTCTTTGCCTGTGGCCCTACATGAAAAGGCATGTGTGTGTGTTTGCATTTGTGTGTGTGTGTGTTGTGTGTATGAAGAGAGAGTGAGAGAGAACTTTGAATATAAATATGGATATATACTTTGTGTCCAACAGAGAGAGAAAGAGAGAGAGTGGAAGTATAGTTGTGATTTTGTGTCTGTGTGTGTGTGAGAGAGAGAGAGAGAGAGAGAGAGGGAGGGAGAGCGTGATTGTGTGTGTGTGTGTATATGTGTGTGCAGTATTCAAGTAAAAAAAAAAAAATCAGCGGGGATGGTGGATTTTCATTACATACACTGCAATACCATGTGTTACACACATTACATTAGAGATGTTGGTGAGTAGTGAGGCATAGTGTGGACAACACATGTAGTAGCCTACACAACAATAAAGGCTGTTCAAGCAGTTGTGGATCAATATTAGAGGCATATCTAATTTGTGTGTACACGGCTACTAGGAATTCAGCTTTGACCAACTCTACCCACATCCTTTAGTCTGATTGCATGTCTTCCATGTTACTAAACTACTACTACTACTATTACTATTACTACACTTTGCATTGCTTGTGGTTGTGTGTGATTGGCAACTACGTGATGGATAATGTGCAGTAAACTTTCATTTCTCAAATGCACATCACAAGATTACAACGTGGATCACTAGTCAGCTTGATACAATGAATTAAGATGAGGGGAAAGAAAACAGTGGTGCCACAGCACAAGAACAGGTTTATTTGAAAGTCAAACTAATGTATTTGTGCATAGAAGTGCAGTTTCATAAAAAAACGGAAGACTATCAGTTTCCTGGGACAGACAGTAAAAACAGAGAACAATCACAGGAAAACTAGTAGGGTACATGTGGTAACACTAACAACATCACCTGCTATGCTTCTTACTGACATCAATTAAAATAAAAAATGTTGTTTCAGTATATTCAAGCGTGCCGTCTCACCCACAGTATTTCACTCAATATGCACAAAACCCCTAAATGTTAAAAATGTAGTAATTTCCACATTCATTGATAAAATGGCACAAGGGATGGAAAGGGGGGATGACCGCTTTAGAAGGGGGATGAGTTTGACCGTTTTTATCTCAGGAGGGATGCCACCCCTCATCTCCCCTCAACTCAAGTACTGTGTGTGTGTGTGTGCCTGAGAGTGAGACAGAGAGTTTTGAATGTGAACATGAATATGTGTGTGTATAACAAAAACAGAGTCAGAGAGTGTACAAGTGTGGTTGTGATTGTGTGTGTGTCTGTGTGTGTGTTTGTGTTTCAGAGAGATTGGTTGTCCAGTCTGGCTCTGGGATAAGAGGGAGGGGGAAGAGGGGCAAGGGAGGGAGCAGCCATGTCAGAGTCAACTGGAAGGGAAACAGCCTGGGACTGAGTCCCTGCTGGGGGAGGTGGAGGAGGGAATGAAAGAGGGGGAGGAGGGAGTAGCGACACAGTCACTACCAGAACCAGCTGAGACTTGGAAACAATCCAGGGCATGTGGGCCCATGGGCTAGCTCGTTAGCATGGTGTGGAGCCTGTGTGCTTCAGTCAGGCTGTGTGTGGAGGTGACAGTGTCTACTGCTTTGCCACTACAAGGTTCTGATGATGTCCAGTTAGACTCTTAGACGCTGGGCTATAATGGCTAATAAACCATCCTGTGGGTTTCCTGCTCCACTGTGCTACCAGCAGAGCTTCATGCCAATGAATGCAAAGTCCTGCAAGTCTAATTCTCCCATTTCATCCAGCGGGTGGTGAACAACTGATAGAGCCTGACACACATACTGTTGGTGACCTTCAGCAAATACTATTCAGTCATGCCCCATGTTGTCATAGGTTCCTGTGGTTTGGTGAGATTTTACCTCATCCATCAAAAATCACACATGGCAAATGGCATTAAGTTTCTACAATAGTCATCAGTGTCTGTAACATCTCTGAGTTAGTGCTGGGCGATATGACAATATATATCCTGGGGACGACAGAAAAGTGTCTATCGTGTCATTTCTCTTCTATCGTTTCTATCGTGATAAACTAATTTTACCAATTATTACAGCAAATATATTAACAGTTTCGTTATTTTTGTATTGTCACTATGCACACACTAAGTTAATATAACTTAAAGAAGAATGTTTTAAAATCTTCGCAAAGACATGTGGTTTTGCGACACAATGCTGCTTTACCTTCTTTGAGTCTCACACGTGGGTTTGTAACACGAACGCTGAAGCAGAGTCTGTTTGAAGTTTCTCTGTGACGGATCGGATGGACGATGGAAGCGGCACAGGTACCAGAACAACTTGTGCCAAAAAGAGGGGGCACCTCTGTGATTTGGCTGCAGTTTGGGTTCAAGACGTCCGACACGGAGCAAAAGGAGGCAATATGTAAACTTTGCCACAAAATAATCCCCGCGCCAGATGCGAACACAACCAACCTCTTCTATCACTTAAAGAAAAGTGTGTGTGTGTGAGAGAGAAGTGTGTGTGTGTCTGTGTCTGTGTGTGTGTGTTTGTGTGTGTGTGAGAGAAGAGAGAAGTGTGTGTGAGTGAGAAGAGAGGTGTTTGTCTGTGTGTGTGTGTGTGTGTGTGTGAATGAGAAGAGCGGTGTTTGTGTGAGAGAGAGAGAAGAGAGAAGTATGTGTGTGTGTGTGTGAGAGAGAGAGAGAGAGAAGTGTGTGTGAGTGAGAAGAGAGGTGTTTGTCTGTGTGTGTGTGTGTGTGAGTGAGAAGAGCGGTGTGTGTGTGAGAGAGAGAGAAGAGAGAAGTGTGTGTGTGTGTCTGTGTGAGAGAGAGAGAGAGAGAGAGAAGTGTGTGTGTGAGAGAAGAGAGAAATGTGTGTGTGTGTGAGCGAGATAGAGAGAGAGAGAGAGAGAGAAAAGTGTGTGTGTGTGTGAGAAGAGAGAAGTGTGTGTGTGTGTGTATGTGTGTGTGTGTATGAGAGAGAAGAGAGAAGTTTGTGTGTGTGAGAGAGAGAAAGAAGAGAGAAATGTGTGTGCATGTGTGAGAAGAGAGAAGTGTGTGTAAGAAGAGAGAAGTGTCTGTGAGTGAGAAGAGAGGTGTGTGTGTGTGAGAGTGAAAAGAGATGTGTGTGTGTGTGTGTATGGGTGAGAAGAGAGGATTGTGTGTGAGTAGAGAGAAGTGTGTTTCAGTGAGAAGAGAGGTGTGTGTGTGAGAAGAGAAAAGTGTGTGTGTGTGTGAGTGAGAAGAGAGAAGTGTGTGTGAGTGAGAAGAGAGAAGTATGTGTGTGTGTGTGTGAGAGAGAGAGAGAAGTATGTGTGTGTGTGTGCGTGTGAGAGAGAGAGAAGTGTGTGTGTGAGAAAGAAGTGTTTGTGTATGTGTATGTTTGTGTGTGTGTGTGTGTGTATGTGTATGAGAGAGTGGAGAGAGTGACTGTGAGTGAGAAGAGAGCTGTGTGTGTGTGAGAGAAGAGAGAAGTGTGTGTAAGAAGAGAGAAGTGTCTGTGAGTGAGAAGAGAGGTGTGTGTAGGAAGAGAGAATTGTCTGTGCGTGTATGTGTGTGAGAGAGAAGAGAGAAGTATGTGTGTGTGTGTGTGTGTGAGTGAAAGAGAGAGAGAGAGAGAAAGAAGTGTGTGTGTGTGTGAGAGAAAGAAGTGTGTTTGTATGTGTATGTGTGTGTGTGTGTGTGTATGAGAGAGAAGAGAGAAGTGTGTGTGTGTGTGTGAGAAGAGAGAAGTGTGTGTAAGAAGAGAGAAGTGTCTGTGAGTGAGAAGAGAGGTGTGTGTGTTTGTGTGTGTGTGTGTGTGTGATAAAAGAGAAGTGTGTGTGAGTGAGAAGAGAGGTGTGTGTGTGTGTGTCTGTGTGTTTGAGTGAGAAGAGAGCTGTGTGTGTGTTTGAGAAGAGAGAAGTGTGTGTAAGAAGAGAGAAGTGTCTGTGAGTGAGAAGAGAGGTGTGTGTGTGACTGAGAAGAGAGGTATGTGTGTGTGTGTGTGTTTATGTGTGTGTGTGATAAACGAGAAGTGTGTGTGTGTGAGTGAGAAGAGAGGTGTGTGTGTGTGTGTGTGTGTGTGTGTGTGTGTGTGAGAAGAGAGAAGTGTGTTTCAGTGAGAGGAGAGGTGTGTGTGTGTATGTGTGAGAAGAGAGAAGTGAGTGTGTGTGTGAGAGAGACAGAGAAGAGAGAAGTGTGTGTGTGAGAAGAGGGAAGTGTGTGTGAGTGAGAAGAGAGGTATGTGTGCGTGTGTGTGTGAGTGAGAAGAGAGAAGTGTGTGTGTGTGTGTGAGAAGAGAGAAGTGTGTGTGTGTGTGTGTGTGAGAAGAGAGAAGTGTGTGTGAGTGAGAAGAGAGGTGTGTGTGTGTGTGCGTGAGAAGAGAGGTGTGTGTGTGAGTGAGAAGAGAGGTGTGTGTGTGTGTGTGTGTGAGAAGAGAGAGGTGTGTGTGTGTGTGAGAAGAGAGAAGTGTGTGTGTGTGTGTGTGTGAGTGAGAAGAGAGAAGTGTGTGTGAGTGAGAAGAGAGATATGTGTGTGTCTGTGTGTGTGTGTGTGTGTGTGTGTGTGTGTGTGTGTGTGTGTGTGTGTGTGTGTGTGTGTTTGTGTTCTTATCTTCCCTCCTCTCTTCTCTTCTTTCCTTTCTCTCTGCTCCCTCTCTTTACTACTTCTTCTGGTTCCCTCTCTTATACACTGTGTGTGTGTGTGTGTGTGTGTGTGTGTGTGTGTGTGTGTGTAAATATGCCCTTTCCTGCTCCATGTTCTGATGAGGATGTTCTCTCCTCTCTCCTCTCCTCTTGTGTGCAGATGCCTGTGAGCTCACACTGGATCCAAACACAGCACACAGACATCTCTCTCTCTCTGAGGGGAACAGAAAGGTGACACTTGTGAGTGAGAAGCAGCCGTATCCTGACCACCCAGAGAGATTTGACTGCTGGTCTCATGTGCTGTGTAGAGAGGGTCTGTCTGGACGCTGCTACTGGGAGGCTGAGTGGAGTAATAGTGCTGATATAGCAGTGGCATATAAAAGCATCCAGAGGAAAGGGAGTGGCAGCAGGTTTGGATCTAATGCCAAGTCCTGGAGACTGCATTGCTCTGGTAACAGTTACTCTGCCCGTCACAATAATAATCCCACTGCCATACCTGCCCCCTCCTCCAGCTCCAGCAGAGTAGGAGTGTACCTGGACTGGCCAGCAGGCACTCTGTCCTTCTACAGCGTCTCCTCTGACACACTCACACACCTGCACACGTTCCACTCCACATTCACTGAGCCCCTCTACCCTGGGTTTGTGGTTTGGTCTGGCTCAGTGTCCCTGTGTCACATCACATGACCTCCTAGTCCTGTAGGAGACGAGAGCCACACACACACCTGTTTACACACTGCTGTCTGTGTGTGTGTGTGTGTGTTGTTCTCTATATTCATTGTCCTTCCCTCTGTTTCTTCCTGTTTTCTTCTACTTCACTTTCTCTCTCTCCTCCCTGTGTGTGTTTCTTCCCTCCAGCTTCATTTTTTCTCTCCTCCTCTTCTTCTCCTTCACACACACTCACACACATACACACACACACACACACACTCTCTCTCTCTCTCTCTCTCTCCCCCTTTCTCTCTTTCACTCACACACACACATTCAGTCTCTCTCTCAATCACACATTCTCTCTCTCTTTCTATCTCTGTCTCACACACACACACACACACACACACACACACACACACACAATCCTTCCCTTCCTGTTTTCTTCTTATTCACTTTCTTTCTCCCCTCCCTGTGTTTGTTTCTTCCCTCTAGCCTAATTTTCTGTCTCCTCTTTCTGACCCCCCCCAAACACACACACACACACACACACACACATACACACACACATACACACACACATACACACACACACACATACACACACACACACTCTCACACACACACTCATTTCCTGCCTTCTTCCTCAGACTCTCATTTCATCCCTTCTTCCTCAGACTGTGCATGTGTGTATGTGTGTGTGTGCGTGTGTGTGTGTGTGTGTGTGTGTGTGTGTGTGTGTGTGTGAGAGTGTGTGTGTTGGGGGGATGTCCACCTTTCAACATCGCTTTATTTTCACTCACACACACACTCACTCACACACACACTCACATAGACACACTCAAACACACACACACACACACACACACTCACACTCACATAGACACACACACACACACACACACACACACACACACACACACACACAAATAGACACACTCACATAGACACACACACTCACATAGACACTCACATAGACACACTTACACACACACACACACACTCAGATAGACACACTCACACACAAACGCACACACACACACTCTCTCTCTCTCACACACACACACACTCTCACACACACCCTCTTCTCCCTCTCTTTTTTGCTCTTTTCTCTTCTACTTACTCTCTTGTGTTCATTCTCTTCCTTTCCTCCCCTCCTCTTCCTCAGACAGTGTGTGTGTGTGTGTGTCTGTGTGTGTGTGTGTGTGTGTTTGTGTGTGTGTTTGTGTGTGTTTGTTTGTGTGTGTGTGTGTGTGTGTGTTTGTGTTTTAAGTTTTTCATTATTTCATTCCTCAAATCTTTTTTTTTCATGTTCTACTCTACCTCTCTCTCTCTCTCTCTCTCTCTCTCTCTCTCTCTCTCACACACACACACACACACACACACACACACACACACACACACACACACGTTTGTGTGTGAGTTGTCACCTGCTACATGTGTTTTGTGTGTGTCTCATGGATTGGAGTGTGTGTGTGTGTGTGTATAAGTATGTTTGTGTGTCTGTCTGTATGTCTGTCTGTGTCTTTCCATTATTTCATTCCTCAAATATTTTTTTTATTTCCTACTCTGCCACTCACTCACACACACACACACACACACACACACACACACACGCACTCATACACGCACTCATACACACAGACATACTTATACACACACACGCACACACACACATACACTCATACACACAAACATACTTATACACACACACACACACACACACGGGGATGGGGGTGTGGTGTTGTGCATGTGTTTGTGTGTGTTTTGTATCACCAGTCATCAGTGCCCCCCCCCCCCCAACCCCCCAACACACACACACACACACACACACACACACACACTCTCTCTTCTCTCTCACCATTACCTTTTTCTTTGCTCATG
Source organism: Tenualosa ilisha (assembly GCA_015244755.2). Taxonomy (NCBI): domain Eukaryota; kingdom Metazoa; phylum Chordata; class Actinopteri; order Clupeiformes; family Clupeidae; genus Tenualosa; species Tenualosa ilisha. The sequence continues at coordinate 233,960 of PYXC01000140.1, read as the reverse complement.
TATTGTTTTGGTCATTCACACAAGGTCCCACATTATTTAGGCATCACCAAATGGATCCAGTGTCAGATAGATATGTGTGGGGAGTCTCTTCCACTGGCATCTGAACCTTAACCTAGAGAATGTTGTATGTGGCTGGATGTTTTCTGAAGACCAAAAACAAATCAACATCAACATATTTCTCAGGGCTTGGAGTGTTAATCCATCAAATTGATTTGATTGTTTCATGTATTTCTTTGTATAGAGTTTCACATGCTGTGAGATATGAGAGAGGAGACATCAAATAGATGTGCCTTAATGTGAGAGGAGATGGACTCATTTCATTTGAATGTCATTGTTTAAATGGGATATTTGCTCAATATTTACTTATTTGCTTTACAGGACTGTAAATTCATACACTGAATATAAACATAAATTAATAAATAAAAATAAATGGTTTGATTTTGTAGTGTGTGTGTGTGTTTATGTGTGTGCGTGTGTCTATTGTAAAAAATATATACAGTACAATCTCATTTATCAAGGAATGACATCATAATTTTCCCTTTCTAACACACAATCCTGCTAGAGCCCTGTCAAGGCTGACTAACAAACACACACACACACACACTTCTGCTAGAGGCCTATCAAGGTTGACTAACACACACACACACACACTCCTAAAGCACTGCTGCTGGGTACCCTCTGTGTCCATCATCCCTTCATCTGTTATTCCTGCTCTCATCTTCTTTCTGTATCATCATTCTTCTGTTCTCTTACACACACACACACACACACAGTCCTCTTGTCTTCTTTCTGTATCATCATTCCTCCCTCTGTTCTCAGTGCTGCTTGTTTGCTGCTTCCTCTGCTTCTCCCTCCCTCTCTTGAGGGAAACACTTGGACTTGATATTTGTTGAGCCATCAGTGGAATCCTCTGTGTAAATCCTCCCTCCCTCTGCAGACTACAGGCGGAGGATAGAGGGGCACTTCAGTGAGGGAGACCCACGTCAGGCATGGCAAGATATCCAGCATCTCACCAAGCACAAAGGCAGTAAGGACACAACAACAAGCAGCAGTGATTCCCTCACAGAGGAACTGAGTCATTTCTTTGGGCGCTTCAAGGTGGACGATGCAGAGCCCTGGACAAGGCTGCCATCAACATCTGCCAGTCCAACACTGAGCGTGAGCACTGAGGATGTCAGGAGAGTGCCATCAACATCTGCCAGTCCAACACTGAGCGTGAGCACTGAGGATGTCAGGAGAGTGCCATCAACATCTGCCAGTCCAACACTGAGCGTCAGCACTGAGGATGTCAGGAGAGTGCCATCAACATCTGCCAGTCCAACACTGAGTGTCAGCACTGAGGATGTCAGGAGAGTGCCATCAACATCTGCCAGTCCAACACTGAGCCTCAGCACTGAGGATGTCAGGAGAGTGCCATCAACATCTGCCAGTCCAACACTGAGCCTCAGCACTGAGGATGTCAGGAGAGTGCTACGTGGTGAACACCAGGAAAGCTGCAGATGATGACATACCAGGGAGAGCACTCAGAGACTGTGCTGACTAACTAGCAGAGGTATTCTGTTACATCTTCAATCTCTCCCTGTCTCTATGCACTGGCCCACAATGCCTGAAATCTGCCACTGTTGTGGCGATACCAAAGAAAACATCTATTAGCAGCCATGAAGCCAGACTCAGTCATGAAGTGTTTTGAGAAGCTGATTCTGAAACACATTAAAGCAGCAGTCCCACCCACACTGGACGAGCACCAGTTTGCATACAGAGCAAACAGGTCAACAAAGGATGCCATCAACACAGCACTACACACTGTGCTGTCCCACCTGGAACATTCTGGAACATAATGTGTGGATGCAGTTTCTGCACTTCAGTTCAGCATTCAGTCAGTGGCGGTGCGTGGCCAATTTTACAGAGGAGGCCAGAGAGATCGCAAGCTACTGAATGACGTCACACCCATATATATCAGTAATGAATTTAAATACAAATTAGCAGGGGCGTTGCTAGCTGTTTAAAACATTTGGGGCTATACCACAAAAGTTAGACTCACGTCGGGCCATGCTGAGTGGTTTGATGTTTACATTAAAGATAGCCTGTAAGGAAATGAAGGTCTCTTTCGCCAAAGTGCACCAAACACACCAGCAGCCAAAATGTGACACTAAAATAGCATGAAACAACTCCAATGTGATGTGAAGCCCTACGAATAAAGAAGAAAGACTACCAACGTTAAATTTGTCACATCTTGCGAAGTCCTCAACACATCGGTTCCGACTGCATTGTCGGAGCACTTTCAAATTCGACAATTTCGCTTAAGTTGCATTTCAAAAGGTAGCTTTGTGAAATCGTTTCTCAAAAAAAACTCTGGGTCATCGTCACCATCGATTGTGACAGGTTCAACCCATATACTGTATGGTTCAACCACTGACTGTATATAACGTAACATACAGTCTATGGGTTCAACTTGTCTATGATTGATGATGTACTGGTGAGGGAGGCTGGTATGGACCTTGATGAGATTTCGGTGGCAAACCGAGCTTCAATCTGATTGGCTAAAACCTTTAGGTAGGGAGGCCAAGTAAAACTGGCCTCCCTAGATGGCAGTATTTCACCAGTTATACTCTGTTAATGCGAATAAACTAGGATAGAGCTGAGCACTGAAACGTAACGCAGGCTATAGCCCATAAATGTAGTGTTCAGGAGCGCTGTTTTGCTCGCTACTCCGATCAAAGAAAAACAGGGCAACAGTAAGTTTAACACGGCAAATTTGGAATCTAAAATGTGCATTTTTATTAATCTAAACTCCTGAATATTTCTTTATTGAATATTTATGATACACAAATCACTGCATACCAACTCACAACACAAACACCATCATCAGATTTGCAGAGAATACCACTGTAGTCGGCCTGATACACAACAGTGATTAATCTGCGTACAGAGATGAGATGAACAGACTGACAGACTTGTGCTCCATTACCATTCTAGCACTCAACATCTCCAAGACAAAGGAGATTGTTGATTTCAGGAGGCGGACAGAGGGCCCTGCTCCTCTCCACATTAGTGTGTGTGTGTGCATGTGTGTGAGTGTGTGCCAGCACCAGATAGATGGATGCTTTTTTTTCCCAAACAGATCCCAGTTTGCGAGGACAGGGCTCAACCACTCCCCTACTCTGACACTGAGGACCAGAACTCCACAGGGCTGTGTGTGTGTATGTGTGTGTGTGTGTGTGTGTGTGTGTGTGTGTGTGAGTGTGTGTGTGTGTGTGTGTGTGTGTGTGTGAGTGTGGGTGTGTGTGTGTGTGTGTGTGTGTGTGTGTGTGTGTGTGAGTGTGGGTGTGTGCACGTGTGTGTGTCTGTGTTCGCGTGTGTGTACATGTGTGTGTGAAGCGTGTGTGTGCATGTGTGTGAGGGGTTGTGTGCTGCCCACCTCTATTTCCTCTACACTCACTCACAGCTTTAGTCTTTAGGTGAGACTGGGAGCACTTTTAGTCTGCAGGTGAGACTCGGAGATCACAGACCTCCGCCAAGGCAATATAGGGTCACTGACAACAGTGTCCCAGATCACCATAAAATTCAATCATCTGTTACTTGTCCCAATACCCACGTTGTCCAAAAATGTCCAAATCCGTGTAGTACTTTTTGATTTATTTTTTACACAGACAGACACTGGCAAAAACATAAACCTTGGCAGAGGTGACGAAGAAGTGTGTTGAACTTTACATCATAAAAAAATCCTTTTGTGATAAGCTAGTGAGGAGAGGCAGGAAGTGAGTGAGAGCGAGATCAGAAAATGACCCGCATATCGAACTTGAACCTGGGTCCACATTGGCTCACATGCTCAGACTTGAGTGGACCTCACTGGGGTCACTCTAATGGATGGTGTGTGAGCTGGAGCAGTTTAACGAGTGTGGTGAGAACTGAATGAACACACACACACACACACACACCTCTTCTCTCTCTGTTAGACAC
>PYXC01000140.1:145000-227500 GCA_015244755.2 Tenualosa ilisha | reverse complement strand
GCTGCAAAGGTGCAGCACTGGTCTTTGGTTCAGAGCCAATGACAGCAGTGCAGGTGGCCCATTTGACAGGACCAACCACTGGGAATCACAGACAAAACCGTCTCTAAATGATTGAAATTTTGAGGAGATTTGAGTGCATGATGACAAAAGTGTGTCACTCTATTCTTCCTCAGATGTGGACCTAATCCCAGCACCATCTCATTTGTTGTTTATTTGAAATATCCAAGGACACTTAATAATCAGCAGAATTTTAAAACAAATACTCAAACACCTGGATTTTCAAAGTTGTCTGTGCTTTGAAGTTCTGATTTACTAGATCTCAATATTTCCATGCCATGTATGGCTTATGCGTGTACATTTCCACAACATGCAATACAATGTCATAAAAAAGACCAGATCTCCACCATTTCAGCTGGGGCAGACTCAGCAGTCGGCTATTTCAACATGGGAAAAAATGCACTGCAGCAGCAGAGCATAGGGAGTCCCTGGTCATCACTATCTGAAAAAGTGCAATTTTAATTGGTCGTCGATTCATTGTGAGTCCTGTGTGTCGTAGCAATGAGCACTAGACTGTGGCCAATCCGTTGTGCAACATTGATTTTGTTTATCATTTATTTTATCATGTATGTTTCTATGTGATTGACGAGTTATATGGCCAGTCATTGGGGAGATGTTTGCTAATTTTCTCTTTTTTTCTCCTTAAATAACCAGATCACAGGCACCCAGATCAGTGTCTCCAGTGCCCAGTTGTGTATTCATGAAGAGTGACTGGTCTATACAGGAACCATACAATTTTAACAGTGGATCACCTCCACAGTCTGATCCAAAGTAAGATACTTAGGAGTGTGTGTGTGTGTGTTTGTGTGTGTGCGTGTATGTGTTTGTGCCTTTGACTTTGACTGCCATCAGGGAGGACTCTGGGGATAAGATGGAGCATATAGCCTATCTATCCATACTGTGTGTGAGTAAATAAAAGACTCTTATTTCTACAGAAAGTATCAGAGAGTTTATTGAGTCTTTACGGCTCTGTAGAGCTCCCTCTGCTGGCTACCCTGCACAACTCTTCTTTCTGAAGACTCCTAAACCAATGTGCATAGGACCATGTGTGAATCATGTAGTCCATTTGTTATCCGTTTGACACTTGATGGAGATCATGTATGAAAGCGGCTTGCGGTTGTGTGTAGAGGTCATGGTGAAGATATTAAGGATCATGAAAAACAGCCAGCTGGCCACAAACCTTGAGAGGAAAATAGAAAAAGGTAAATACAAAATATGAAATATGAAACATGGACCTTGGGTCTTGATAAATGTCAATGTCTGTTGTGTTTCTGTTGTGATTTTCTCTCTCTCCTCTCTCCCTCCTCTCTCTCTCCCTCTCTCTTTTTCACTCTATTAGTAAATTCAAGGCCTCAAGATAAAGGCAACATTAAATTCCAAGAAACTATAAAGTGAACTTATTGAACATTTCCCCCATCCATTCATTTCCAATACAATCCATTCATTTACAATGTCTCCACCATCAACTACATGTCATCTGCACAGAACTCAGTGTTATAGAAGGACACACTGGAGGGATTGACAGTTCACATGCAGTGTCAACAATGCACTTGATGCAAATTGAGAAAAAGCAAGCGCTGGTAATAAACTCAATATATATATATCAATATATTCTCTGGCCTCTATCGTGCAGGTAAACCTGTCACAAAGGTCTTGACTCTGGGAATAGCTGGAGTGGGGAAAAGTGTTGCTGTGCAGAAGTTTGTGTTGGACTGGGCTGAAAAAAAAATCTGAATATACAGCTTAGTTTTGTGCTTCCATTTCGAGAGCTGAACTTGTGCAAAAACAAGTACAGTCTTTTTGACCTTCTCCTTAAATTGACTTGAAGAGTTGAAGGAAACAACTGAATTAAACGGGGCAGTTCTTTTTGTATTGGATGGTCCCAGTTGGACTTTAAGGATAAGGATGAGCTCATCCGTGACCCAAAAGAAAAAGCATCAGTCTCCATGTTAATTTGTGTCTGATTACTGGTAACTTGTTACCCTCTGCTTTCATTTGGGTTACAAGACCAGCAGCAGCCAATAAGGACCTGTGTGACCTCTTCCACTTGGTGACAGAGATCCAGGCTTTGACGAAGGAAACAGAAGAGTATTTTAAGAAGGTGATTCCAAAAAAGCTAATCAAATCAAAGCGATGTCTCTACATAATGTGTCACATCCCAGTCTTCTGTCACATTACAGCAACGGTGCTTGGAGAAATGGGTGAGAAGCAAAGAGCCTCCAATCGAGAAACGCCCAACACATTGCCTGAGATGTACACACAATTCAGTGTCTTCCAGATCACCGGAATGAAAAAAATATCTTGATAAAAATATGAAACCAGAGGAAAAAGGGCAGCTCCTTGTTAAACTTGGGAAACTGGCCTTCACACGTTTGGTTTGGTCTTTACAAGATGGCCGTGGATAAGGCTTTAGAGAGTGAGAGAGGACATGTGGATCTTTGTGTGCATTTCCTTCTTGGCTTGGCTCCAATGTTGGAGCCCAAAATTCGTCACCCACTGGACATGGTGCTGCCACAGTTAGCTGCCAGAGAAGAGAGTTTCTATAATACAGTTAAAAACATCAAGGAGAAGATCAGCAGGAACATCTCACCAGAAAGGATCATGAACCTCTTCCACTGTCTAAAGATCAGCAGGAACATCTCACCAGAAAGGATCATGAACCTCTTCCACTGTCTAAAGATCAGCAGGAACATCTCACCAGAAAGGATCATCAACCTCTTCCACTGTCTAAAGATCAGCAGGAACATCTCACCAGAAAGGATCATGAACCTCTTCCACTGTCTAAATAAGCTGGGAGATAATTTAATGGCGGAAGAGATAAACAGGTGATTGATAAGATATTTGATTTCATATTCCATTGCATTGCATTTTATTGCATTATTATTGATAATTTCTGAGTAAGGAATTCAGTTTTATTTATTTTAAAATCGGTAGCTCACATCAGTCAGGATAATGTTAATTTAAAAATGTTATTTAGGCAGCAGGGGAAAATTTTTCTTTTTTTTTTGTCAGTACATTCTTTTCCTGGGTATGTCCACTCAGGCTATGGACCTTTTGACCATTTTGACATTTTGACTAGACGCTGGAATTAACCCAGGAAATACTCACATGTAAACAAGTCAAAACTCTATACTTTCATTTTCACATCATGTGTGACCAACTGACATTTCACTAGTTCATACTCTGAACTTTGAGAAAAAATAACATGTGCATATAAGAGAAGGGTAAGTGTGGTCTCTACGAGCCTCTCTTGATCCAGATGGCCCTGCGCTGGCAGAGGACCAGGATCATAGGGTGTGACGCAGGATTCCGTGGGACTCACTGTCTTGGCAGTGGTCCAGTTCAAAGGTTTCTAATTCTACAGTTCAAAGTTCAAAGAGTCTTCTTTCTTTGCATGCAGTTCACAGGTTCATGGGGAGGGTCGCCATCCAACTCAATGATCAGTAAGTGAAAAAAAAACTGACCTACAATAGTAAGGCCAGAATTCATATTCAAGTATCTGACATTACTGCTCCATAGTCATGGAGTAATGAATATGAAATAGACTAGAATATTCTAAAATATCTAAAGGCATGATCCAGAGTTTTATCAATCATATTTGGGTGTGAGTTCATTTGAGATGGACCTAGAAGATGTGGAAAACTGTCCTGTTGCTACACAAGTGAAAATTTGTCATTCACGTTGGAAATGATGGAGACTTGTATCCTGTGGGCCACAGAGGAGACAAATCATCCTACTTGTTTAGTGGTCAGTTCAGAAGGCAGCAACTATGATGTTACCTTACTAATAAGGATGCAGACAAAGATGAATACTTGAAAGGCACCACCGTAATAATTGCAATGATTGAGCATGTAGAATCTTTGCCCAAACGGGAGACTGTCTAAAACTAACTATAGTCCAAGCCCAGGATTTCCACCCTTTATCACAGACAAAATTTAAAAACTTTTCCATGACTTTTCCATGACCTTACTGTGCCCTCCAGACATAGAAATGTCCATAAATTAGGGTTAATTATGAAATTCACACAGCTTATGATATGGTACCTAATTACAAGTTGATGGCAAGTGTAGTACCCAAGACATCAAAATCAAAAACAAACATCATAAATCAAGATGTTCCTCAAACTATTACTCAGAACAGAGATGATGCTTTAATGGTCCCTAAAGAATAATGCCATGCACCAAAAAACTGACACGCTACAACTTTACTCGTTGAATGGTTTGTGGCCTGATGAAGCAGAGCATAAATTGTGTGGAAATAACACACAGCAAAGTATGGCGTCCAAAGGGCACCATTAAACCATCTGGATAGTAGGCAGCTAGATAGCAGTGTTGTCAATGCAAGCATACAGTGATCTAAAATTGTTTCTTTGATTTGTGTTTTATCAGCCTGTTTATTACATAACACAAAAAGCTACCACAAAAACAATGCTATCACTTATTTTCTCTTGGGTGGTACAACATTCACTATGCTCTTGGGTGGTAGCCTACACTATTTAAAAAAAATGTTGATTAGCCTACGGTTCAAAACAGGTGTAATGACCACCAAAAAGATCATCATTGACATGTGCTGCAATGTCCAAAAGGGACAAGAGACCCTTCTTCCTTTTGAATTCCAAGGAAAGAAAAGCAATCATTGGCAAAGTTCGCTATTTAATCAAGGTTGGCTAAGTTGACTAAGGTGTTACTGGTCAACTTAGCTAGACTTTGCTCCTTGTATTCTACATTCGTTACCAGCTACAGTAACGTCACTTGATAAACGCAATATCCACACAATGATTTTCAGGCAATGGAAGAGGTGGACATACATCCTGCTTTAATTCCCAGATAGACACATTGGCGGTGTCTCTTTAATTCCCAGATAGACACATTGGCGGCGTCTCTTTAATTCCCAGATAGACACATTGGCGGCGTCTCTTTAATTCCCAGATAGACACATTGGCGGCGTCTCTTTCCAGTACTTTCCTTAGTTTAGGTCCAGGTCTGCAGCTGTGCAGTGATTTATTTGTTTAATGATGCATACACACACACACGCACAATCTAAATCAAATAAAATGCTGAACATGATATAATATGATTTGTACTTTTCTCAACAGGTCCTAAAACCTTCCTGCCCATCACATTTCTCCCCACTGCATCTGAAAAGGCAAACTCAAGGCGACAACAGGCCACGTTTCTCCTATCTTCAAGCATTTCATTCTATCAACCCAGTAAATAAACAAAACACAAACACATTTTTTACATAAATGCATTTAACGTGATTATCCTGATGACTCTAAACCGCAACTGGGGTCATCATTGTGGGAAACATGGTGCAAACTATGCGTACACTGATGCAGTGATTCTGAAACTCCATGTGAAGTACCACTAACATTAAGCCTAACACATAGGATTACATTCCTTTCATTACAAATTTACAGATTAAAGCCAGTCTAATGGTTTCACTTACTCACAAGTCAAAGTGAAGTCAGTGAAGAAGTCTTCCTTGTTTCTCTGATAGCATCAGCATTTTGAAACAACACATCCATCTTGTAAAATGGCCACGTTACAAAACTAAACTAGCAAAACTAGCACGGCCAACGCCTTGTGCAGGTCAATCCAGACTCTTCTCATATCTGGTTCCGCGCTGGTGAAATGACCTCCCAAGTGCTACCACATCAACTGATACCCTCTCCACCTTCAAGAAACTCGTGAAGACCCAGCTCTTCCAAGAATATCTCCTGGCATAAATTTTGAGAATGCACTTAATAATTTAATTTCTCTACACTGCGTTACACTATTGCACTTTCAACTTAAAATAGTGCAGATTCTATGTTAGCAATATGCACTCCTTGTTTGTTCTTTCATTGAGTTGTAGCTTAAATGTTGTCCTCTTTTGTAAGACGCTAAAAAGCGTCTGCTAAATGCCTAAATGTAAAGGTAAATGTAAAACTGTGAGGCTTTAATTGAAGTTAGGATCTGTGCAGCAAACTCTCTTCCTTTTGGTCTTTCAGCTGTCCAGGTAACTTTGGGCAGTTTCGTGATCCTTAACCGTCTATATCTGAAATTGATTCATCGTGACAACTTCTTTTTTCTCTCTTTTTGCGTGGATTTGACAATCCCTGCAGTAGATCATGTTTCTCTCCACCGGCCAGCCACTCACAATCCGAAAGGCACTTTGTATTGAACTCTGCCTTCTTTTCTTTTCGTTGGCATTCCTGCGGTTTCAGTTTCCTTTCTGATCACTACCAGTATTGTTCTCCAAGCTCCCCACCCCCCCAACCACCAACACATTTTTATTTTTTTTTCCGTTGTACACTACACACACTTTGTTCAATTTGTTCACATTTCACTACTTTACTTTGTTCAGACTGTAGCATGCAGGAACTGCACTACGCATACACAACCAATGGTTGTATGCCATGTCATTACACAGTGTTCATGGGAAATGTAGGGACAAGGATTATTAAGATATATTTCTGTCTATAGCTGGGACAAATAACCAAAATATTCATTCATCACCAGCCAAACTGGCAAGTAAGTTTTCATTTACACAAACCAAAATGATTTTTAGCCTGCATTTGGTGGGTTGCCCTGTGTTAGAAGCCTGGCTATACCTGGCTAAGAGCAAGATGCTATGGCAAAATCTTTGAAATCATTGAAATGTTACAGGAGAACTTTTATAACATTGCAACATGTTACATGTCACACATGGATTGTTTTTGTTTTGTTTTGGATTTTTTGTACTGGGGACTATAAATGGATCTCTGATTACACAAGATTGAGCCTTTCCCAGGAGACTTCATGTATAGGACACCAAGACTACGGCAGCCTGAGCACATGTGGTTTATTCTGCGCCTGGCTGAACTCCTGCTTCTCATGTGGATGACAAGCTATTCATTCAGAAAAGGATCTTTAGGCCTAATACACATGCATGTGCACTAAATGACTTTCACTTCTTATAATCTGTTCACAAAGGGACTGATTTTAACATTGAGTAGGCCTATCTTCAGTAGGCTACATTACTGGTTCTTTTATTATTTCCCCACATACAACTATTGGCCAACATTTCCATTAGTGCACACTTGCATGTGCATTTATTTGAATGTGTCTTTAATTCTTACAATCACATTTGACACATCTACTCATATTTTTACACATTTACATAGTTTTTCGCATTTAAAAGAGCTGTACAAAATAGCCTAATCATTTAAAGTTATGAGCTTGCGTTCTGGTCTGATACTTTATGAGCCATTGAAGCCTAATGTGTGGTTGGGGGGTGGTTGACTAAATTTGTAGGCTAAAATTGTAGGCCATCGCTCACAATGGGTTATTGTCATGGACTCGTAGAAGATTAACGAGAGAGGCAAGTATAGCTGAGCACAAGACACGTGACGAAACCGAATGTAGGCTATTTCACGAGACATAAACACCCACTTACGTTAGTTTCACAGGCATCGCACTGTCTCAATTCGCCTACGTAGTGTAAAAGTGTTACGCTAGGCTGTTAAACTGCTGAATGTTGTCAAACGACATAAAACACTGTTAACCTACAATTCCTTAACTTCCACCTTCCACACTATCCTTCCACAGTAGCTCCATTCACGTCCGTTTATCTTAACCTTAGCATGCTTGCGACTTACTGTTCAGGTAGACGATTCTTGGTAGGTTACAGGTAGACAGCTATGGATAGACTCCGGAAAAAGCGAATTCCAAGAACAGACAACCCTCTCTCAATACGGAGTTGAAGATGTATTGTCTCGAGTACCCAGGCTCTTGAACCTCTCTAATTCAGAACGCAGTAGACAAAAGGCGATACAACGTCGTCAATGCAAAAGCACATTCTATCAGAACTCGCGAGAGCGACTGTAGGGTAGACTAAGTAAACCAAGGGTAGACAGTTTTTGCTTTCCCTGTTGCCACACAAAAATTAGACACTGAAAAGAAGTGAGAAGAGGATTTTTTACATGTGCATTTTATTTCTGCACTAAAAAGAAATCCAAAAAATATATTGTTGTTCACATTTTTCAAACTTAACTTATATACAAGGTGTATTTTTGTCTTAACTGGACCCATAGTGGTCAACTCATATAGGGTACAGTTGAGACACCCATTCATAATGCTGTATGGCTGACTAACTTAGCTGACTGATAAGGTAGTGAAACTTTTAAAATATGTTTGCTACCTAAAATATAATTAGAGTTTCTTTTTATTTAAAACCGCTATCTTTATCTAAATTGGCATTGGATAAAGAAATAAAACAAGGACAAAATGTTTAAAGCTAAAAATATATATTTTTATTTTTTTATTTTAAATCCCTGCCTGTTTCACAAATTATTATGTTATTCTTAAAGCCTTCATATTAGAAAATATATCCATTAATAATATATAGTTTAAATATCAAAAATGTTTACTTACTTACTTTAAATGTTTTAAATTTTAATTTGTGTTGTATATTGCCTAAATGCTATCATAACAGAACTAAACAGCATGCAATCCAGTGGAATTCTGTCACTGGTACAATTAATCTGTTATTTTCTAAATAATGCAACTACCTTGCATGAGATAATGTCATGAATAATGTCAGCTTTTAGGGCACAGAATGACCTTTGCAATGGTGTAATTTAAGTTTAACAGTCACACAGAAGTAATAAGATGTTCACTGTGAGCGGACATGGTAAAGTGAAATTCTCACTGTGGTAAAAATACTTTTAACTGTGGATTGGAGATATGCACAGTATCCAAATTTACCATAGTTAAAGAGCTCTCTAATACACATGTGTAACAAAAATCATAGATCAGGCTTGGAGTGCATGCAAGATATTTAAGGTGTCTCAACTGTACATGTCTCAGATGTACTCAGTCTACCCTAACCAATCATGTAAAATCTTCACTAAGGGTTCATGCAGGGTACAGTAATCTTTGTTATAGTAATAAATGGTGGACTTTTAATGCCAGTGGTGTGATGACCTACAAACATGACATGTTTGCTATAGCAGGTATATCAGACCAGGTGGGTTAGGTCTCAATACAGAAAAGGCTTTGGCTGGTGGTCGGCTGTCAATTTGTCAGTTTTCTAGCCCTAGGCTACATTTGAAACCCATTTTTAAGAGTGCTGATTTTTTTCGTCAGAAATATTGTTAGAATATGATTACTATAGGGGATAATACATTAATTTACATAAACATTATAGCGATGGGGCTAGTTGCTACTTGTATTTGGACTGTTCTGTGTGTCCCCCATGTTATGTGTGTGTGCGCACGTGAGTGTCTGTGTGTCTGAGCGATAGAACGTCAATCCTCTTATGTTTGGTTTTGATTGGGTGGTGTCAGACCGGTAATAATCAGCAGATTAGATAGGTTAGTCATTGATAAGGACCGGTTATTGATTGGGGTTCTAAGACATTCACTTTTAGTCAGAGATGAGAGCTGAGTATGAGACATGTTGTAGAGTTGATGAGTGAGATGTGTGAATGAGCAGTTGAGTTAGTTATTTATTTACTAGGATAGTTGAGGTTTCTGTTTTCTTGGGAATGCCTCCTACTGCCTGTTTGCCTAGGTTGTGGAGTTTACAGACAATAAACCTGTCCTGGTGGCTTTGAATATCTCTTTACCTCGGACTCTGACCCCGACTTAATCATTAGCGTTGCACTGAGGATTTTTTTTTCTCATTTTCTTTTCACAGTCACTCAGTATACATGACCTTGTACTGTATTTTGCACAGGGAATCATAGTAGAGCGTTTTCAGACTAGAATATAGTGCTGTGATAACGTTTGTGGAGATAAAGAAAGAAATAAAGAAAGAATAAGTCAGTGAGTGAACCAAAAAATATAATCCATCATTCAAAACAAGCCAACATAGACAATGTATAAATTTGGTAAAATTAATTTATATTACTTATATTACTTTATATTAATTAATATATTACTTATAGGAATTTTACTTACATATAGGACTTTTTATTGTGTTTAGAATTTAGCATTTCTGTCTTTTTATAGCCTACATAGTTTTAGATCAGTTAATTAGACCTATTTTTCAACGTGTTTTTGTTAGCGTGTAAACAACTATATAGGCCATTGTAGAAATGCAATTTGCCTGTGATAATTTCAGGGGAGTTTTTGCTTCACCATCCAAAAACACCTACACCTGTACTCCCCTCACACCTTCATACCTTTAGCTCATTCATGCATAATACACACCATGCTTTGAAACGTGTGAGAGTAGGTTGCTACTCTTGACACTGGAGATTCACTTCTTTTTTTTTTGTTCACGTCTTTAATGAAATAACAGTATTCAATAGCATCCGGTGCATCCACCCACCGGACTTATTAGAACAATTGCAGACAGATGGGGCAAGACAGGACTAAGTAACATGCAGGTGAGATCACAACAGTCAGACAAACAGATTGACAGCACAGATTACTGTATATGGACTCAGGAAGACTTCATCCCATTGCTGTGAATGTCATATAAACAACAAAACAGGAAGCTAAGTAAACATCAGGGAGTTTTCATCAGATTGTTGTGAATGTGATATAAGAACCTAAACGGAATGCAAAGTGTGCACCAACCTAAGTGCCAGTGAATGATGAACAGGCACAGCGACCTCATGCACGACACCCAGATAGCAAGAGACTGACAGTCTACTGATGTCTTTGCTCGCCGGTCCGACGGTGCTGGTGGGCAGCAGTATATGGGTGTATATTGTACGTTCAAGGTGGTAATAAGGGCTTTACACCTTGGTAAGTGCAATATTCACTGATGTACGCATGCTGTGGAGTTCATTATCCCACTTATACCACTGTTGCCACACCAGTGCTATGTAGTTATGCTAACAATTTACACGTCTTTATAGCCAACACAGGCTTGTTCGCAGAACTATTTCTTTCCGCCGAACATCGACTTATTTAAAACTTTGTGAAATACACTGCCATTACTAGTTCTAAATGGATGGTTGCTATGATCAAAAACGGGCCATTAGTTCGGTCAAGCGCCACATCCAAAGATTTTATCCTGTCTTGGCTTTTGTAAAATCACAGGTTTCCCATACTCCCGCAATGGAACAGACTTAACAGACCATCTCAGTCACAAGTTAAAATATTGCTGTGTAAATTGTAACCCTGTGTTGTAACAGTTAAATTTCCCATCGAGATGGGTGAATTGATACATGTTCTAAATAGGATAGCACAAAAATAGCATAGTACTACGTCACATGACCACTTAACGTAAATGGTAAATGGACTGCATTTATATAGCGCTTTTCTACTCCTACGAGTACTCATAGCGCTTTACAGAGTATGCCTCACATTTACCCATTCACACACATGCATTCACACACCGGTGACGGAGGCTGCCATGCAAGGTGCCAACCTGCCACCAGGAGCAATTTGTGACAAATTGGACAAATTGGAATGACAGAAAATCTATTCATGTAAACGGGGCTACTAGGAAATTTGATCAAACAGTGGTATAACTCCGCATATGGTATCAACCAGACAGAAATCCACTTAAAAAAAAAATATATATGGTCCACTGGAGAGAGAACTGCTGAGCAAAACGCCAGCCTCTTGCCACCATGGAAACATTCACTGTACATTCATTTTGGACTCAAAGATGACTAGATGGGAACGTGAAGTCTAAAAGTAGAAAAAGAAGAGACATTGCTGCCTTGTGAACATGATCAGTGTAGAAAGCCCTGAGGGCATGTATTCAGCTTCGGCATGAAAGTTCACTAGGATGCTTACGGACAAACTGAATTCATTTCAGAAGGTCAAAGGTCATGGTCATTATGGCCTCTGAAGGTCATGAGGACACTGAACTGGAATGAGAGGAGATAATTACTATCAAACAGGTACACACATCTTTCCCATTCAGAAGCAAAGCTAGGACATGATGGGACTGGAGAAAACAAAGTCCAAAGATACCAGACTCTCTTCAAGAAGGCAAAAGCCATTGTAACATCAAGGCAGCAATCAAACAAATTTGGTTAAATAAACTCTGAGCTTTCCACAATGTAACAAAATTAACAATTTGAAAAGCGTCCTAAAAGACTCCAATGTTCACAGAGTTAACATAGAAAAAATTAAACTCCCCAACATCCTTATTTTTTAGGTTTCTATTGGTCTTTCAATGCTCTCCGATTTTATGCAGTTTTTTCCCCGCTGGTGAACTTTGCGTTCACTGGACTGGGAGAAGCACTTCCCACAGACAGAACAAGGATAGGGCTTCTCTCCTGTGTGCACTCTCAGGTGAATCCTCAGATGACTGAATGTGTCGAAAGCCTTTTTACACTGAGGACACTGGTAAGGCCTCTCCCCAGTGTGGATCCTGAGGTGGATCTTAAGATGGCTACTCTGAGAAAAGTTTTTCTTACAGTAGGAACAGTGAAACGGCTTCTCGCCTGTGTGCGTTCTCGAGTGAGTTTTAAGATGGGAGTGTTGAGAGAATCGCTTGTCACACAGCATGCAGTGGTAAGGCCTTTCTCCAGTATGAAGTCTATTATGGGTTTTCAGTTCATTTAGTCTTGCAAACCTACTTCCACACAAGGCGCAGTTGTATGGCTTGTCGCCGCTATGCACTTTTAAGTGACTGTGAAGGGAGCTGGAGATGGCAAATCTCTTCTCGCATACCGTGCAGGCATACGGCTTCTCTCCTGTATGAATCCTCTGGTGAACGGTGAAAGAGCTCAAGAAGGCGAACCTTTTGCCACAGTCTTTACATTTATAAGGCTTTTCGCCGGTGTGCACCCTCCAGTGCAGGTTCAGTCTTGTCACATTGCAGAAGTCTTTCCCACACTCTGGGCAGCGATAAGGCTTCTCTCCTGTGTGGATTCTCTGATGCCGAGCAAGTAGGGACGGTTTTAGGTAACCTTTTCCACACTGTAGGCATTTGTATGGCATCTCTCCGGTGTGAATTCTCTGGTGTTTTTCCAGTTTGCCTAATTTAGGGAACGCGTCATTACAGTATTGGCATTGGAAGCGCCTGTCTTCCTCGTGGAGTTTCTGATGGCGAGAGAGGTTGTCTGCAGTCGAGAGACGCTTGCCGCACTGCAAGCATGCGAATGGTTTCTCGCCACTGTGAGTTTTTTCATGACGATTCAGGTGTGATGAGGTGGAGAAACTTTTCCCACATTGTGAGCAGTTAAAGTGCTTCCTTTTCTGTAGTAACTGATCCGCTTTTGAAGATTTCAAAGCTGCCAAAGACTTCCTGCTTGAGCAACGTTTGCGCCTTTTCCCACCTCCTCGCGGCCTCCCTCGTGTTGACGTCTTGTCACACTCATTGTCATCTTCCATTTTTCAAGTAGAAATGCCTAAAACAAAATAAAAAAACAACATTCTTATAACATTCGTATAACAGCTACAGTGAATTTAAAGCAGCAGCAAACACTTAAAGGTTAAAGAATTCAGATCTAGAAACAACAGAATGTGAAGAAACGATTATGGCGGTCAAAAAAAAAAGTGCAAATCAATTCAAAGTATGGACGCTCAGGGAGCAAAAAGGCATAGACCTTAATTCTAGGATGAAAGCTATTGCATGAGAAAAGCTTTTGATAACCACAATTTATGAGGCGGTGGTAGCATAGTGGTTAAGGAACCTGGCTAGCATGATAATAGCCTGGAAATTGCAGGTTCAATTGCTGGCTGCCACCAGTGAGCCCTTGAGCAAGGCAGTTAACCCAAGTTGCCCTAGGGGAGACTGGCCCCATGAAGTAACTGATAGTTGACAATTGTAAGGTGCTTTGGTTAAAAGTGTTTGCTAAATGACTTAAAGTTAAATGCTCCGGCCACGCAAAACTGTTTAAAGCTCTTCCATACAAGTAGACATGCTGACATGCTGTCAGCTTCTCTTGGCCTGTACTCTTTTCAGATGATTGGAGACAAGTGGGACAACCGTTCAGTGGTCAGGTAGCCAGACTAACATTTTTTTTTTTTTAAATCATGGACTCCACATTTTCTTTGCCACTCACAACGTGTGACTGCATCTTTCAAAGATGCATCCTAAAGTAGTGCCAAAGCCATGAGCAACAGCTTACACATAATCAATGTGAAATGATAATGACTTGGAGCAACAAACTATAGTCATCTATGTTTATCTATCTATATAGGCAATGTCTTTTGAGGAAGGTAGCCTGAATGTTTCTGCTGTCAAACATATTTTAATGCCATAGCAGAATAGTATAGTAGTTCTAGTGTAGAACATCTGACTTTGTCTCCACAATTCAAAAATGCCAAAAGAGTCTTGTTTTCACAGGACAAGGTCTTGTTGCACTCATTGTCAGCATCCATCTTTCAAGTATAGACTGCTGACAAAACACAAAAAATGTAAAAAAAAAAAAAATAATAATAATAAAATAAAAATTTTATAAAATCAAGCATTTTCATCCATACTTCACTTTAATGCCAGGGACTACAGGAACTGTTAAAGGTACACAGATACACAGGGACTATAGGAACTGTTAAAGGTACACAGATACACGGGGACTATAGGAACTGTTAAAGGTACACAGACACACGGGGACTATAGGAACTGTTAAAGGTACACAGACAATCTACAATAACCTTCCTAGCTTCTTTTGCTCATAAAACAGACAGAATGTGATGATTATCCCTTCAATTTCGTACTACAATCTACATCACAACAGGACCTTTGCACAATAGAGCCTGCCTATAGGGTGTGTGTGTGTGTGTGACCTAGAGACAGACAAGGCACAGCATCAAAAATGTGATTGAAGTGTTCAATGAGGTCCATCTGATGTATTTCAGTTCCATTTTTTAGTGTTTTAGGACCGATAAAGCATCATTCTTAATTGCTATGCATCATTATGCAGTCATAAGACAATATTTTTCTTTATGGTTTTATTTGGGCTTATGTCTGTATTTATAGTCCAATGCAAAACATGACAGATAAAAAGAAATCATGATGGTTAGGAAGGGTATAGCCAAAGCATTTTTTTGATATATGAAATATTTTATTCATTATAATTTCATTAATGGAAATGTTCTCATTGAACCATTCACTAGGTCACTAGTCTGAAAAAAGCTTCACTCACATTGTGAACAGTGGAACGGCTTTTCTCCTGCTTGCATTCTGCATTCTGCTTGCATTCTCAAGTGTGTCTTCACTTTGTTCTGAGTAAAATGTTTCTCACACTGAGTGCAGTGTAATGACTTCTCTCCAGTATGAAGCCTCTTGTGGGTTTTCATTCAGTAAATCTTGCAAATTTACTTCCACAAAGAGGGCAGCTGTAAGGCTTATCCCTCCTGTGCAATTTTATACATAACAGCAGTAAGTAGTGAATCTCTTCACGCACACTGTGACTGTCACGTATACTGTTTCTCTCCTGAGTGAATTCTTTGGTGTACTGCAAGATGGCTCGCAAAGATTTTTTTTTTTTTTAAGGGCAAATGTATGCCAATATAACTGCTAACTATATACTAACTGGACTACAAGTGGGTTACTGAAGCATCAATTCAGGTCATGTCAAAACAAATTTATAAGACCCATAGACATTCTTACTGTCTATGGGTCTGCAGCTCTGCCACTTTGTGTTGCCAGTTTCACTGATTCTCATGGCTGCTAACGTTAACTGTTGCAACATAGCCTACCTACGCAACATAAACGTAAACCTGTGTAGCTTCCATCTTGGTCATTGGACATCCACTGCTTCCTCCCATATGTGCCAGTTGTAGGCTAATCCTAACGTAAAATGGAGCGTGTAAACTTCTAGCACTGACAAAATCTGATCACTGTTTCAGTTGTTAATAACAATGTTATCCTTCTCATTTTTCTCCATAAGTTCACTAGAGCCTCATTTTACGAACAGATTTTGTTCATCCTGTGAAGAATTGCAAAAAGAACATTGAAAACATTGAATATTTTTGCGTTAAGCAGAAGCCCTGCATTATCTTTTTTTTCCAACAACAAAATGTGATATTTCGCAATAATCACATAATTGCTATTATTATTCAAACAATAATCACACCGTCAAAATCTGTAATCGTCTCATCCCTATGTAATTTCGTTCTTGCTGTGAAGCTACAGTAGCCTACTCTACCCCTCACAGCTTAATTAAACTGCTAAATTCAATGTATAGCCTAGCACACGCGATAATTTTTCATTCAGGAGCTAGTGACAACTATTGCTCCTGGAATGATCACTGCTGTGGGTCAGCCTGCGTAACTTAAACATGTGCACCTGCATGAGTGGTACTGATATTGCGCAACATTGATCATCGACAATAAAATCAAATCGACAATCAAATCGACAATAGTTTGACCAGCCGATTGCCGGTCATGGCCGATCATGCAAAAAACGGCCGATTCCGGTCAATCGGTTCATCTCTAGTTAAAGTAATAGCAGACAGCCTGTCGCATACATGACTCAAGTAGTCCGGTGCAGCATCAGTGATGGACTCATAAAACACACCATGCTGCTATTGATTTTAGAAAGTAAGATGTATTCTCATCACAAAGAAAGATGAATGAAATCACATTTGCCTTCTCACAGTGCTGGGTGATTCAGTTCTCAGATCACTTGCAACGACTTGTTCAGTCTAGGCTAGTTTTGCAACTACCTCCACAATTCCAATCCCACAACTCACACTTAAGTCAACACGGGACGTTAAAATAAACCATCAAGTAGCTTTGGAAATATTATTATGTAGCCTACAACTCCCAAGAAAATCCAATGTTAAGATCAAGCTTATATCTGTATATTCTCCGATGCATTTCGTGTCCACAATACACTGCAGAATATATTGCAAATCCACAATGCATTGCAGAATATATTGCAGTAAAACGGCAGTATTAATGACAGTAAAACTCCGAGATCACTCTGGTTTTGGAACTGTAACAAACTGTGGCGAGAGTATGCTAACACTTAACGTTACATGCAACATTCAATAGGCTACATAATGAAGGCAACAAACGAAAAATGCAAACATGCATGCCGGTGTTCAATTAGCCTACGACAGAATTCCATGTAAGGATTTTTTTAACGAGTGACTTCTCCCGCGTGTGTATTGAATATAACTACTAATCATAGGCCTACACACAAACATTTCTCCAGAGCTGTCCTTGTCTTCGCATGACGTGTTGGAAATGTAACGTTAGGGATTCAAATCCAATTTCTCGCAGGTAAATGCAGTTAACTTAACGTAACGTTAATGTTACCTTGATGTACCCTCCCCAAATGCAGCCCTCAGCAAACCAGCTATTACTTACCGTCTCTCAAACTGACTGTTGAGGAATCCCACAATGTGCAACTGTAAATTCAAGGCGGCTGCCAGTGACTAAATCTCAGCATTTCGTGATAGAAATAGCCTTGTTGGAGAATAGCAATAACATGTTTATCTTCTTCTCTTGATTTTACACCACTTCGCATCATGTGCACTACCGCCGTCTGGTGGACTGAAGTGAGAATACCTTTGGAGATAGCAAAGTTGAAAGCTCTTGTAGACTATTCTAATTGAAAAAAACATTTAGGCCTACCAAATAAATTAATAAATAAATAAAGTTTACAATATGGTTGCTAGTCATTAGATTGTATTCCTAGACTTTAATTTCCACTGCAAGTGCCTGTACTGGTGTATGACGTACCTGTTGTGTTTTGTGTGCAAAACTGAATCCTGACAATCCTGACTTTCTGAGCCATGTATGTTTAGGACTTGCTCCTAACCCCCTGTCTGTAAACATGCATTTTCACGTTAAATAAGCAGAAACCACTTTGTCTATAGGCTTAAATGTAGAGAGGAAATAGAGACTCTTGGAGATGTGATGATTGGATGATTTATTTAATAATTTTCCTTCTTCACCCAGAAAGAAAATCAGAGAAATGAGTTATTCATAGACACCGTGTATGATTAACTGTGCCATATAAAAGTATTTTTACATGAGCTGCACTGTCTTTACATCTTTACATCATGTGTGTCACGTTCTCTCTCTATCTGTGTGTGTGTGTGCGCACAGATAGAGAGAGGTTGGTGGTCCACTGGCATCCCAACTAAGGCCAGGCTGGCAGTCTGTTGGTGTTTTGCTCATTATTTTTCCGGCGGTTCACTGGTGCCTGCTGACAAACACCCCTTTTGGCAATGGGGGAGTGTGTGTGTGTGTGTGTGTGTGTGTGTGTGTGACTGAGGAGACATCGAATACCATCATAACATCTGATGTACACTGAGCAGAAACCAAAAAGCTGAGCTAGACACCTGAGGGTGTCTCGATGACTCGATGATTTCTTTAATAATATGTTTCCTTCTCCACCCATCCTGAAAAAGAGAAAAACATCAGAATCTGTTCCCATAAATGCCTTAATCTGCATAGTTGTTATTCATTCTCCTCACATATGGGACAACACCACTATTAATATAAATGGAGTGGGAGAGAAAAGAAATGCTGGAGAAAGATGGAGACAGAGTGATAGAAAGAGCAAGAGAGAGACCTCACCTCCTGGATTTCTCCGCAAGATGTATTTCCTTATTTCATCGTAGATTAAGATGAGCGCTGAGTAGGGCATAGCACAGAACCACCACAATGGCCTGAACACACAGAGTAAACCAGTGTAAAAACACACATCTAAACCATCACATAAAATGACTATTTACAAAGTAGTCAAAACAGCCACAATGTGAAAAATAACCACAATGTGATCTTAGTTATTGTTAATGATGACCATGAGCTCATGTTAGAGAATTTCTAAATTTCTAGTTTATCAGGTCCTGATCATACAGCCTAAGGGCCTCCGCTCACCGGCTCCGATTATGTGCAGAGCATTTCACTTAATCGTTTTGATTCCATTGTTGTAAAATTCAACCCTGCACACCAGCATCGAACTCCGCTGCCGACACCTGTTGATTATGATTCAGGTGTATTTTGCCGTTCAAGAAAATCTATTGGTGATTCCACAGGTTACTATGCTGTTTGCTGTGTGCTGTGTGCCTCCAGCGTGAAAGGGCAAACAAAATCGTCAAATTCTAAATCATGACGGAGCCAGTGTGCGAAGGCCCTACAGAGCTCATATAACATAACTGTAATGTTAGAGAGAGCTTTCCAGGCCCTGGGCATATAGCGTGATATAACAATAATCCTAACACACACTCACTTGAGAGGATACATCCTGAGAGCCACGTCCATGCCGGGGCAGTAGGAAAGAAAGGCTGCAAGTGCTGTTTCCTCAAACAGGCCGAAAACAAGGATTTTATTCCTGTGTGTTTAAAGGGACAGAGACAGAGACAGAGATAGTGGAGAGAGGGTGGGGGAATTAAAATCAACAAGGCCATTAATGAATCTATAGATACTATAAAACCTACAATAAAGTAAAACCTACAATAAAACAATTTGTGTTGTGTCGTAAAGTATGTGGACATAATTCCATACAAATAAATGTTTAAAGGTATATGCAACCATTTTGGCCAATTTACTCATTTTCCACCTTCTCTGGAGTTAAGCTAGTCTTTTTAGCTTCAGCTTAGCATATATCATTGAATCCTTTGGTTGCCACTAGCATCTCACCATTCTCATTAGCATCTTGCTTAAAAGTGTTCACAAAATTCTGGTATTTTTGCTATTTAAAACTTTATTCTTCTGTAGTAACAAGGTGGACTCTCATTCCAGCATAATAATCAAACAGAGCAAGTAGTTCAAGGCATAGATCAGTCCAAGCATAGCTTAGTGAGTCCAAGCTGACCAAAGGATTCAATGATATATGCTACGATGAAGCTAAAAACACTACCGTCAGACTGAGACGACGGCTGAATGAACAGAAGAAAGGTAAAACTCAATTGTTTATCTCTAGAGGAGGTGGAAAATTAGTAAATTGGCCAAAATAGTGGGATATCCCTTTATGATAAATAGCAGTTGAAAACATTTTAGATCCTAGTCTTTTTCTATAGTTACTGCCTTGTTGAAGTACTTGAGCGCTTGAGAGTCTGTTGGATGTGTCACTTACGAGAACATTCCTTGATGGGCAAGGGACAATCTCCGTGTCTTACAAATGATGAGATCAGTCCACTGCACGATGACGATGCTCACGAAAAAAGCTGTGTGGCACGTGAACTCCACAATCTTTCTCCTCTCGTATGTCTACAAGAGGACCCAGACAGCGGCAGAGGCATTGGCATAAGTGTGAGGTAACTACCATGCTGAACTGTCCAAAAATCCCTAAACTAAAACTAATCCCCGATGCCATGTGTTATACAAACACACACACACACACACTGTGTGATAGATGCATAGGAATTGTTGGAATGTGTCATGGGCTAATGGCTGCAGCTGGCTATGTACTATGTAAGGTGCAGTTCCATACATATATGAGACATAGTTATCTGCCATGTTGTACATGCCACATAGATCAAATAATTTAACATATCCAGAAAAATCTGATGATAACACATAGATATGCCATATGTCTGAGTCTGTCTGATGGACATTATTTGGATCTGCACGTGGGCTAGTGCACATCTGAAATACTGACCCACTGCTGTCCGTAACTGTCCTCAAGTTCATTGTTGTAGGTGTCTTCCCAGCTGACACGAAGCCCAATGATATCCAAGGGCAGGAAACCATTCTCAGCGAGGATCACTAAGTAGGTGAAGAATCCTCCTACAGCTTGGATCATGCCTGAGAACAAGCGTCAATGCAAATGGGAAACAAAATAGGAAACAGAACAACTGACAGCAATGGGAAAAAATACTAACAGTGGGGAAACAATCAATCATATTTAGAAACAAACAACAGAAAACAGAGAAACAAACCCTCACAAACGACTCTAGTGGCTCGGAGCCATCATAAACAGTCAGGAGCAAGGAAACGAGAAGTTGTAATCTGATTAGCTACAATAATCAGATTTCACAATATTTCACAAAAACAACAACTGAATCGCAAAGAGCATCTATGATAAGTGAAGCTTTATCATGATGAGCAGCCTTACCGATCTGACCATAAGCGACACTGATGAGTCTCTCATTGACCAGCTTGTCCCCCTGTGGATCTCTGGGTTGTCTCTTCATGATGTCACTCTCTGCTTTCTCGTAAGCCAGGGAGATGGCAGGAACCTGACAACAAATCAGATGTGTTTTGGGTTTCACACTCAATGATAAGTAAAGGGACAAGGGCATAAAGGGACAAGGGCAACATGACATCACTAGACAAAAAAAAAAAATGGTGACAAAAAAAAAACTGTGGTGAGATTAAATGAACCAACAGCCAAACTCACTTAAAACGAAACATTCATTGGCACGAAACATTTTGGTTAATGTTAATGCTGCTATGTGTGAGTTTCATGGAATGCTTCCAGTTTTGAGTCATTGTCAACGCAACTTTGGATTCACTTGTATTATATGTAATGTAATACAGTGGCCCGTGAACGTGATAAAAGGCTAATTCGACATCACCGGACTTTATCAAGCCAGCTGCGACCGCCTGCACCCAGCAATGCATTCTGGATGGGAAACGGCATGAATGGCCAATGGGATGGGAATACGAAAGCGCCTTCAACCCTGCAGGCGGCTACAGTTGGCTTGATAAAGTCGGGTAATGTCGAATTCGCCTATTGTAAGAAAGCTGGACAACACTTTGCTTAAGTGTTTTTGACATAAGATCAATACAGTTGTTTTTTTCTTCACATTCTGTTGTTGTTTCTTGGGTATTTTTGGATAATTTAACCTAAAAGTATTACAGATAGATCCTTTAACATCCCACAGATATGATCATTTAGTATGCCCATGAAGTTTGCCTTACACTGTACAATCTTAACCTTTTCATACTGGCAGTGGTAACAATCTGTAGAGACATACGGTAAAAACTCTTTCATACCATGTCAGTTCCCAGGTCGATGCAGAGGATGGTGACGGTGCCAAGAGCCAGGGGAATGTTAGCGATGACAAAGAAAAGAAACGGGGACATCTCTGGGATCTTACTGGTCAGCGTGTAAGCTATAGACTTCTTCAAGTTGTCAAAGATCAAACGGCCTGGCAGGTGGGTCAAATACACAGTGTTTAAGGAAAGAGTGCTCAAACAAACCAACCAAGATCTGTTTCAAGAACTGTTTCAATACAGTGTACCATATTTGTGTAAGCACAACAAATAATATTATACAAATCATAAGTACTCATGCTGTGTATAGTTACATCCATTTAATAAAAAGCTTAGCCCAAATCATAGTTAAAATGGTAGCAGCAGTCACCTTCTTCCACTCCTGTGACGATGGACGCAAAGTTATCATCTAAGAGGATCATGTCGGCAGCCTGCTTGGAGACATCTGACCCAGCGATTCCCATGGCGACACCGATGTCGGCCTTCTTCAACGCCGGAGAATCGTTAACCCCGTCGCCTGTCACTGCCACAATGGCACCCTGGAGACCAGGAGAAAGTTGTAGTTTTTTTGTTTCCCATTAATTTGTGTGTTTTTGAATTTGACAGCTACATACTGTATATTCACATGTACTTGCAGGCATTGTCCTCATGTATTTGTATATGTTTTGTATCTTACAGGCCTCCATAAGATCCATATAAAATACTACGATCTAGCAGGACATAATGGCTGTTTTGTTTGCATTGTTTATTCCACAACACCCAATGAGTTGAAGGCAGAGGAGGGGGAAGGGGAGAGCAACCTTTCATCCCGTAGCAGGTGGCCGCAACATGTGACAGTCATAATACGTACCAACGTGGAGGTACATTTTAGTTCATTACCTGCCGCTGAACACCTTCAACGATGATGAGTTTTTGCTGCGGAGAGGTCCTGGCAAACACAATCTCTGTGTGGTTGCTGAGGATGTCATCCAGCTGCTCGGACGTCATGTCTTTCAACTCTCCGCCATGGACCACGCAGGCTTTAACATCTCTGAAGAGGAACACACAGGAGGGACACTCTTTGGTGTGAGACCGTATTTTAAGGAAATGTTCAGTATATCATAGGGTGGGATAATACACAAATGAACATGATGCATATATATATATATGTATGTATGTATGTATGTATGTTAGGTTTAACGTCCAGTTAAACAGTTAAAACGTTATCCTGTTCAATGATGGACAGCTACACTGTCTAGCCATACTTCTTGACAACCATCCCTGGATTGACTACCATGTAATGTTATGGGACAATGTTTTGGAACTATTATGATGCTTAGCTAAAACCATGGACAACTTGTAGTCTATGATTGTACTTTTCCTGCAAACGCTATTGTGTTCATTGAGACAGTGTTATTCATAGTAAGCAAGGATTGTGTACCTTGGATTGACCTCACTAACAGGGACTTTTAGTCGAGCTGCCATTTCCTCTAATGTTTCATTGCCCTCAGATATGATGCCCACAGCTCTGGCTATGGCCTTTGCAGTGATAGGGTGGTCACCCGTCACCATGATGACCTGACAAAACCATAACAAAAACATTGTAAATGTAAATAAATATAAAAAAATAGCAGAAAACAAATAAAAGTACCTGACAGTGAACATGACAAGAAGGCTGACAAAAGTCATGTGAAAAGTTCACCACAAAGGACTTAACATACATTGATTCCAGCTGTCCTACACTTGTGCACAGCGTCGGGCACTGCAGCGCGTGGGGGGTCAATCATAGACATGAGGCCCAGGAAGCACATGCCTTCGGTGGGGAAGTTCACATTGTCTGTGTCAAACTCAAAGTTCTCAGGGAACTCATCATCAGGTAAATTGAGATGGCAGAAACCTGTAACCAGGAACCAGATGGACGAAAATATGATGTGAGTGGATGTGATTCTTTTTTTCTTTGCTTAAATATTATTCATATTATTTTATCAATAATTTTATGTTTCCTCCCTTGAATTGTCAGACTCTGTACCCAAAAATTAAGGCGCAAAAATAATGTCATCATGTGGCTAAAATAGGTTGACATTTTTGGTTCTCTCTTTGTCTATCTCTCTCTCTGTGCATGTGTGTGTGTTCACTTCTGTTTGGCAGATCCAAATGTCAGTCAACAGTGTGTGTGTGTGTGTGTGTGTCTCTCTCTCTCTCTCCCTGTGTGAATTCAAGGAGGATTCAAATGTTTAAATGTTTATCAGCAATTCATTGATATACATGTTTTTTTTTTTAACAAAAAAATACTAGGACAGCATATGGCATAGTCTAGTGTAGCCTGATAGTACAGAATAAAATGTTTAGTTTCCTCTTTATCATACCCAACACTCTCTCTCCTCGCCCTCCCAGTTCCATGTAGGCATTCTGGAAAGCAGCCTTCATCTGCTCGTCCAAGCTCTGCTCCTTGCCCTTGATGAGGATGCTCGAACAGTGATCTAGAATCTTCTCTGGAGCTCCCTTCATCACCAGCAGGTGCTTTGACTCCGAGGGGTCGGGATTGACGTGAATGGAGAGCTAGACATTTTAAATATGTGAATAAGAAATCCTGTCATCCTGTCAAGTGTCACCCTGACAACTTGCATTTTAATCCCACGGCTGGTCAGAACACTTCTTAATTCGCATAACACAATGGATGGAAACACTAATTGATTTGCTTGTTATTAAACCATAAAAACCCCCCATCTGATGCCCTCATTCTACATTGCTTGATAACGTGCTGGAGGAGTTCTAGACTACCTGATATGTGTTGTTTGATGAATTAGTTACCTGATACTTGTTGGTTGAGTTGAATGGGATTTCCGCCACCTTGGGTAACCTCTCCCGCATAGCACTCACAGAGCCACAGCACAGCTCAATGCACTTCAGTAAGGCAGACTCAGACGCATCGCCAGCAGTGCCTCTCTGGAAAAAAAGCCAAACAAACAAACATTGAATTACAGTACTTCCATCTCTCTGACATTCTGATACAGTTATTTAGGTTTATTGAGTTTTCTCTCTCTCTCTCTCTCCGTCCCGCACCTTTAAAATGGGCATATCGTTCTGGCCAGCAAGGAAGACTGCCCGGTTACAGAGTCCCGCCACACGTGCAAGGGCGTGCCAGGTGGCTGAGGAGCGGTCGAACGAGGTGCCACTGCTCTGGTCCTCGGTGGTGTCGGCGCCATGGATCTGTTCATCAAACCACATGTGGGCCACAGTCATGCGGTTCTGGGTAAGTGTGCCAGTCTTGTCAGAGCAGATGGTCGAGGTGGAGCCCAGCGTCTCTACAGCCTCCAGGTTCTTCACCAGGCAATTTTTCTTTGCCATGCGCTTGGCTGTTAGTGTCAGACACACCTACAAAAAAAGTGAAGATGATAGGAACATTGTTAAAGTATAGCACATACAGCATATCATGGCATGGTATAACACATACGTATATACAGTATCTCACAAAAGTGAGTACACCCTCTCTTATTTTTGTTATATTCTTTCATGGGTCAACACTATAAAAAAGAAACTTTGATACAACTTAAAAGTAGTCAATGTACAGCTTGTATTGCAGTATGGATTTGTCGTCCCCTGAAAATAACTGACATACAGCCATTAATGTCTAAACGGCTGGCAACAAATGTGAGTACACCTTATGACAAGCACGTCCAAATTGTGCCCAAATTGTCAATATTTGGTGTGAGCACCATTATAATACACTGCCTCAACCCCCTATGGGCTTCAAAATTCACCAGAGCTGCACAGGTTTCTACTGGAATCCTCTCCCACTCCTGCGTGTCATGATGACATCACAGAGCTGGTGGGTGTTAGACCCTTACTCTCCTCCACTTTCTGCTTAAGGATGTGCCATGGGTTCTTAAATGGGTTTAGGTACTTGGCCAGTCCATCACCTACCATTATCTATCTTCAGCTTCATCAGCAAGGCAGTTGTCATCTTGGAAGTGTGTTTAGGGTCTATGCACCCTAATGGACCATAGTAATTGACAAACCCTGGCTACGGCCCTGAATGTATGTGCTGTATACTATGTACACGATGGATAAAACTACAATGTATAGTAGTCAGTATGAAATGACAACGTGGTAGTGAATATGAAACTAATCTTAATGAGATATTTAATAACTAATCTAATATCATGAAACACATCATAACATTTCAGGAATTCAGATTTTAGAGCTGCTTCTACTGTCAACAGTTGAGGTATCAGTGATCTTTTACACACACACACACACACACACATGCAGTTACACTGTCAAGAAGACCGTTGTAAACTCTCTCTTTCTCTCTCTCTCCCTCTCTCTCTATCTCTCTATCTCACACACACACACATACGCACACACACACACACACACACACACACTCACACAGCGGCGAGTAGGCCCTTGTAAACTTTCTCTCTCACACGCACGCACACACACACACACACACACACAGTGGCGAGTAGGCCCTTGTAAACTTTCTCTCTCACACACTCACACACACACAGCGGTGAGAAGGCCCTTATAATCGTTCTCTCACACACACAAATACACTCACGGTGACGGTTGCTAGCAGGCCCTCTGGCACATTGGCCACGATGATGCCGATGAGGAAGATGACGGCCTCCAGCCAACCGTAGCCCAGAATCAGTGCCAGGGTCAGAAACGTCACGCCCAGGAAGACCGCCACGCCTGTGATGATGTGGATGAAGTGCTCGATCTCCACGGCAATGGGACTTTTGCCCCTGTCCAGGCTAGAGGCTAGTGTGGCAATGCGTCCGATGACGGTGTTGTCGCCAGTGTTGATCACCACGCCTTTGGCAGTACCTGGGGAGGGGGTCCAGGAAAACATACCATAGACAGACAGACGAAAAAGAAAAAGGCCATTTTACTGAACTAAAAATGAAAATCACCAGTGTGGTGAAGCAAAGCACTGCAAAGTAATAGCGATGATTAAAAACCAAGTATGAAAAAACTGTGTTGCTGTAAAATATTGTATTACTGTAAGATCATCTGACACCAGAGACCACTGATATCAAATTATTGTACTGTGCAGTAACAACACAGAACCCTCAAGAAGGTCCTGAAAACATAGCACACCACAATTTAGCATATAGCACAGCAGAATTGTTCAGCAGATCAGCAAAAATCTGAACATGACAGCGAAGTAAATACAGGTATAGAATACAATAGACTAGGAGAGAGCATATGGCACAGTCTAGTGTAGTCTGATAGTATAGAATAAAATTAGCATTGGACAGTGTGGCTCTGTGTGGAGTGTTTGCTCACCATCCACACAGTTGGTGGAGTAGAAGGCGATGTTCCTGGTCTCTAAGGGGTTCTCGTGAGACAGGTCAGGCGTGCGGGTCTGCGGTTCTGACTCTCCAGTGAGGGAGGAGTTATCCACCTGAGAACACACAGATGCAGCTACTGTTAACTACATGCTACCAAACTACATGCTAACTGCTGTGTAGTTGTTATAGTAGGCTATTAGCCCACTGCATCACTGCTACCTTTCCGAGTGTGGTTAGAAAATCTATAAACACATGTAGGACTACACACACACACACACACACACACAAAACTTAGTACCCTCACCTTACACCCACGTGCGGCGATGATCCGAAGGTCGGCAGGGATCCTGTCTCCCCCCTTCACCTCCACCAGATCCCCGACCACCACCTCCTCAGCACTGATGCTCTGCTTCTCTCCATCACGCACCACCAGGGCACGCTAACAACAACAGCAGCAAGTATAGGGAATAACATGATGAAATGCAGCATCAAGATTGCTTAGAACAACAGCAAAATTGTTAATAAAACATGATATGTCAATAAAACATTTTAAACATTATAAATGTTAGAAATATAATAAGTACTGAGGCTTCTAAACACCTGTGACACTAGTAATAAAATGATGTTAAATGATGAGAGTGATTTGTAACAGCCAGACAGATTTGCTGTTATCAAGTCATTTATAAGCACTGTCACACAACAGCTAAACACCTACACCTAGAACACCAAAACAACTAAAGTAAATGTATGATCTGTGTAATGGTACTGCATTTGGCAAGCCTACATTGGGAACCAGGTTCTTAAAGGAATCCATGATCCTGGAGCTCTTGGCCTCCTGGTAGTAGGAGAAGCATGCTGTGATCACCACCACCACCGTCAGCACGATACCCAGGTAGAGCTGCAAGGATTGAATGAGCATGTGAATAAATTTAATTTTCAAAGCACACTCACCATTACAAAACACAGCTTTCACCGTTAGCATATAATAAAATGCATAATTTATCAAATTCAAATGCTTATCGTTTAAAAACTTCTTTGTTGTAATTTGAGATAAGTGACAGAGAGTGTCAGAATCCACTTGTCGGCTATGTGTGGCCTTGGTTTGCGTAAAATTTGGTAATTTCGCTAATGAAATTTGAGTAAAATCATGTGTACACAAGCAACTCAGAATAGTTCATCCCTCATTCAACCCCCACTTTAATTAGTAAAATCTCTCTCTCCTGTTTATTAACAGCAGCTGACTGCTTTATTCTGTAGATTTTACAGCAATTTGTTAATGTACATGTTTATGTTTATGTTGTGGAAGAGCATTTAGCTTTAATTCAGCTATTAACAGTAACAAGAAGAAAGACAAAGGTGAATTGGATAGCAACATGTTTCTCAAATTATGTTTATCATATTAGTTTCTCATATTGTTTGCGACACAACTTACGTTATCATTCACGGGTTCATCCTCTGTGGCGGTCTGGATGCTGTAAGCCAGGAAGCAGAGAATGGCGCCCGCCCAGAGCAGCATGGAGAAGCCGCCGAAGAGCTGCTTGCAGAACTTCACCCACTCCGGGGTGGTGGCTGGTGGCGTCAGAGCATTGGGCCCATCCCGTTCCAGGATCTCCTTGGCAAGTGCGGAAGACAGACCCTGGAGAGAGAAAAAGGTGGTTCTGAGACAGGTGATTTTATTGTCTAGCCAAAGAGTGAGTGTGTGAAACAGAGAAAATTTGTGCGTGTGTGTGTGTGTGTTCCACCTCCCAAATACATATTGCACAAACTCACCCTCTTGAGGTCTGTTCTATATTTGCGTTGGAGCTCATCCAGGGTCAGTTTGTGGTCATCCTGTCAGTGGGGAGAAAGCTTTGACCATCACTGTGGTTTGCTGATGGGGGTTCAACACTCATCAGAATGATTTGCAGAATCTCATAAGTTTCTTAATGTTGTGGTCTGAATCCCAGTGTCCTGCCTTAACCCTAGACTCCCAAAGACTTAATTGGCTGGAATCAGCCACTCATGAAGAATCATAAGAATGACTCACCAGATCAACCTCTTGTTTTAGGTCATCTAAGTCTTTTTTCTTTCTTTTGTCTTTGGTCTTCTTCACGTTCCCTCCATCTGTGGTGACTGCTGTCAGCTTGTACTTGATTTTCTAAATGATAACATATATTAAAAAGAACAAATATCATGCAAATATCATGCATCATTCTAAACAAATCTTAATGTTGATTTTACTGTATTTCAAGCACACTTGACTCTAAATACCAGTTCTTTAATTTAACTGAGATAACAACACCTATTCAGAATCACAGAGAGACCAATGTATTGAGAGAACTCAGTTGTAAATTGTCTAAGGCAGAGAGACACATGCAAGTCCTATACAGGTCAAGTCTGTATATGAAGTCACAAAAACTGAAAAACCTTTTGCACAGGTGAAAACATGCTGCCTCAACTATTTGAAAAAAATACTATAATATAGAGAGTCAACAGAAGGAAAGTCATGAGAGTCATCAGAGCACACTCTCTCTCACTCACATCCAGCCCCATGTTCCGCTGAGTCATCAGACTTCAGAGAGGATCTGCGAACGTCTCTTCTGCCTAGTCTGACTGTTCTGCTCCTGAGCATCCATTTTATATAGCATCACTTGCCTGCTTTACCAGGAGGAGAGGCTGGGCTTTCTTCACGGTAAGGGTGCAGCTGAGAATAAGCGGCTGGTGTGTGTGGGATGTCTGAGAAGTGTGTGTTGGTTTGTGTATGTGTGTGTGTGTGTGTGTGGAGGGGGGCTGTTGACTAAACATAATTGTGAAAGATGCCTGAAGTGTGTGTGTGTGTGTGTGTGTGTGTGTGTGTGTGTGTGTGTGTGTTTGTGGGCATGTTTACTATAGGCCTACAGCAGTGTTTAGTATTTACACTAACTCAATATAGATGATTAGATGATACTGCCTTTGTGTATTGTACCTGCACTCTGTGCTGCATTTGCCCGGATCACATAGATCATGGTGTCTGCAATGGAGAGAGCCGTAGGTTCAAAATCAGTAACTAAAACTGATATAAGACATGTAAACTACTGATGAAAGCCAAACACAATGGTTGATGTTGATGATTATTTAAGTAATATAACACAGTATAACCCAAGTGGGAGTGAGGTTGTTCGTGGATATCCTCACGGGTGTGATTCGGCCACAGTAGTGAAGCTGAAGGCCACAAACAACCATTGTTCCACTCGTGTGCTCTGATATTCTCATGACTTTTCTCTTGTCAACTCTCTATATTATAGTAGTTGTTTCAAATAGTTAATGCAGCATTTTTGCATCTCCCCCAAGCAACGCAACAGTTAATCAATGGCTTGTGTAATATAATAATATAACTTATCATAGAGGAGATGATAACTCTGTTTAGTCTACACCACAGGGGTGAGACAGTCTCTCCAAGTTGTTTGTTTGTTTAACTTATTGCCATTTTAGCTTCTGTGGTTATTTTATGGCCAAAGCAGGTAGAAATGAACAATCAGACAAATAAACAACTAATTTATTATTTTTTTGAACATCAATGCAAGTTACGAAGTTTAAAACTCTTAATGGTGGAACCTTACAAAAAAAATGTTTACTGTGGTGTCTTCTTTAGCCTCTCCTCAGGGCATTACAAGATAATAAAATGTTTACTACAGTAGCTTCTTTTTAAAACTGCTGCATTCTTTTTAGTTCTCTGTCTTTTAGTTCTCTTTAGTTGTCTTCAGGGTAATACAATGTGCTTGATTGATAAAGGCAGTAAAAGGCCTATTGTAACAATGACACAGTGGAAGTTCACCTCCAGTCGTCAACGACAAAAAAGTCTAGAGTGTCCAGTTCTACATCTAGAATAGACTACTTGATCATGTCTAGATGAAAAAGAAATTAAAAACACTAATGTTGGCCTACAGGGTGATAGATGGATCTGCCCCTATCTACCTTAAAGCCCTATGTTACCCTCTGGCCACTTCGCTCCTCCAAGGAACGCTGTCTAGCACGGCCAACACCTCGCACAGGTCAATCCAGACTATTCCCATCCGTTGTTCTATGCTGTTGGAATGACCTTCCAAGTGTTGCCAGATACCCCCTCAACTTCAAGAAATTCTTGAAGACCCAGTTCTTCCCAGAATATCTCCTGGTTAAAAATTTCTGAATACCAGGAATGCACTTACAATGCACCTCCCACTCCTTCTCTCTCTCTACAGATACCATCTCCAGCTTCAAGAAATTCTTGAAGACTTAGCTCTTCCAAGAATATATCCTGGTTAAAAATTTCTGAATACCAGGAATGCTCTTACAGTGCACCTCCCACTCTCTCTCTACACTGCACTTTTCTTACACTCCTGCACTTTCATCTCAAAATACTGCAAATTTCATGTTAGCAATATGCACTCTTAGTTTTTAAATGTGCTGTAGTTTGAATGTTATCCTCCATTAAGTCTGCTAAATGCATTAATGTAAATGTAAATGTCTCTTCTTAACAGTATAAGATATTTCATATAATTTGTTAGCTATTTATCCCATTCAGATTGCCATTTACTGTATCAGGGAAATAAGTCTCTCCAGCATGCTTGGGAGAGAACACCCAAGATAGAAAAAGATAACCCAACTCAAATCACAATAGGCCTAGGGCAGGCGTGGGGGGTAAAGTCAACACATTGTGCACTCTCCCGATAACTGGAGACATTTAAATAAAGATAAACTGCACATTGTGAATATGACATGAGTAGGCTTGCAGCATCACAATTCCCAAAAAAAATGGTCTGAAATACTATGCTGCTTACTGTGATTGTGTTATCAGATATAATCCACATCCAGTGTTTCTGGCAGTCTTTCTTTTCATATTTTTTGGTGTAGCTGAGCGCACTGGTTAACAGCCTTCTTCATGCTGATTCATGAGTGCAGAGTCTGGGGCAGAAAAATACCAAAACATAGCTGTAGGCTACCACTGGCATCTGACTAACGAGATGTAGAGTTTTTTTTCATAGAGAAGGGTGAGATAAGGCAAATTGGGACAACAGGTAGAATGGGATGAATATCGTTTTAGATCTATTAGCAGCCAATCAGAAACCATGTTATTACAGTATATTGTTACTGCAAATGTCCTTTAAAAGAGACAATCAATTTGACTAGTCTAATGCATCATCAATTGGAGGAGCCAAGATTCAAAAAATCTGTTGACCCAATACTTGCAAGGTGAGCCCCATGGCACGTTGATTCTGTCTTTATCATCATAAGGATAGTGTAGCTAAATCAATGATAATACACAATATGATTGAAATGTATGTTACTTTATGACAAGTATAATTTTATATCAAAATATTCTGGCAGTGTGCTTTACTTTTTCAAGGAAAAGGGATTTTAGTGACTATAGTGTGCATCAGGTAAATTGGGACAAAAAAAAGTCTGCTACACTTTTGCTGTATTCAGTAGAATGTAGCCACTAGCACATTAGCCATAGAGTGAATCTGTGAGCATGTTAGCCTTCTCATACTCATAGTAGGCTATGTGTGCACGTGCCCTGTATACATACCACACAGACACACTCACACACACTTATGATAGCCTATCTTTATAGAAATTTGTGTTATAAAAATATGTATTTAAATGATTAGAAAATAATAATAATAAACATGATAATTATTCCTCAAATTGTTCCAAATTGGTCATAATACAGCTGTTCCATTTACAGGTCCCATTATACCTGGCCAGATGTCCCATTTACCTGAATGTTCAGGTATGGTGTCTTGTGGTCTTTAAAGATTAAAATCTTGTAAAATATTATAATTGGCAACATATGTTTATAATATGTATATGTACATAAATGTAGCTAAGGCTCACATGAAGTGATAAAAGTATTCACTTTCACCTTGTTAAGCATTTTAAATTGTTTTATTTGTGATCAACTAAAAGGTATCCCAAATATAGGGGCACAGCCAAAGGAAGGGCCAGGATGGCACTGGACTCCCCTGCAATCTGATTGGCTACCCCAAGTGCCCTCCTGAAATTCATTTACTAATACTAACTATTGACAGTTCACTGCATGTCTTTGTAAGAAGCAATTTTTTAAGCAGGAAAGCAAGGAAGTGGGAACATTTGCAGCAGTAAAGTCACTGAGAGGAAATTGAGAGGTTCTACAGTGAAAATATCATTATGAGGTAGGTTTTAAGAAGTAGGTCACTAGTTAATTAGATGTTTAACTGGTAATGTCAGATGTTTAACTAGATGTTAATTCCCAATCACGCAACTGTGCATTACGAAGGACTACTTAATAAAGTAATTTCTATGCGGATACGGTGGCCATCAACATTTATATAGATAAATTAGCAAAATGCAGCATCAATCAGAGCTAAGATGCATAAGGTAATATAATAAGGTATAGCTATCAGTGTATGAGATGTTTAAATGGCTATATGAAATCAGGCAGCAATGTTGTCTGCCAGTATCTAAAATGACATATCTGATGTCTCACCGTATTTGTCACACATGCACATCTTGCATATCAAATAAAATTACATCTAAGCTTTTACATGGTGTCATTTTCTAGTTGCTGTGATAAACAGTTTGCAAGAAAATTAAGCTTGAAATTACGTTACATATTTAAATTTGCACAGATCTCCATTCTGCGCCTAAAACACCCATTCTCTCTCCATTGGATTGCTCTTACAGTATTCGTCACACATGCACACCACACACATTGCATAAAAGTGCATAATCTGTGCTTTCAAATGGTACTAGTTGCTCGTTGTCATGATTAATGCTTCGTGAGAAAAGTAACTTTGAAATTAGTTACATTTAATCAATTGAGCATATTGCATTTCTCTCTCAAATAACACTCTTTTTCTCTGTTGAACTGCTCTCACAGTATCCTTTACACGTAGCACACCATACATCATGTGAAAGTACACAATCTGAATTTTGCAATGATACTAGTTGCTAGTTACTGTGATAAATGGTCAACCAGATAGTTAACTATGAAATTACATTGCATGTAATCATATTTTATTCTGTATAACTGCATTCTTCTTAGTACAATAGCTTAGGAACTCCTTTGAAAGAGATGTTAAAACATCTAAATCTTATTGAATCCAACGCTAAAGATATTTCAAAGCTAGGCGAACATCATACATTCTAGACTGCTGCAATCCAGTTTGAAATGTGCAGACTTGCAGAAACTTGTTTTGTTTTGTCAATGGGAAAAAAAAAATGTTCATGAGAATAATGATAGCCTAATACAATGTTTGATGCAAATCATAGTATTATGTGTGTTTCCTGTGGAAATAGGCTAAAACAAACTGTATATATATAGCCACGATTAAATCTAGGCTAAGCAAAACCATCAAGTGAATGAACACATTGTGACTTAATGTGCAGGTTAGTCCTGGGTAGAGTCTGTGGCACTGTGTGTGTATGTTTGTGTGTGTGAATATCAATCAGGTCACACGTTCATGTGGTTTTCTTTCATAGAAAAAATCAAACTGGCACCCATTCTGACATTTAATATTCCAAAAATAGCCTTGAATAATAATGAATGCAAAAGTAGGCAGACCCATAATGTTAGTAGTAGCCTACTGGTTCTTTTGTAAAAGCTCATCAGTGACATTTTCTTCTTTTGGGCTTGTTTTCAGGGTCCCGGTTGCTTATTTTTCTCGCAAGATATGGTAGCCCCTATTGTTCCTCGTGGCTCTCCGTACAGCGCTCGACTTCCGGCCACAAGTCGCGTCATAACATGAAATCGCATGAATGAGACATGTGCATGTCGCCTGGATTGTAGTTGAGCTGTGTGTCGCTGCTGGCTACACTTTCTTCTACCATACAAACACGTGTCACAGATTCAGGTTGGTTCAAACGTAACATATAATCATGATGTTTTAAATGCAACCCCTCTGTGCATTCCAGCTCCGTTTTGTGAAATGGTTCGAAACAACACTCCCCGTGTGCAGTAACATTAGCAAACTGTTGAAATGATATCCAGGTCAGACAGCTTAATTTAGTTGGATCGGAAACATCACGTTAATGTTAGTGTATTCATAACGTTAGGCTAATATTATCACTCTTTTGACAACGCCATTCCGCATCCAAGACGTTGCACTTCTCTGTTCTGTTTAGTAAAATAACGGGTCAAGGGTTGTTGCAGCTGTGTAAAGACAGACATTTGTAAAACGGCTGCTTCGAATCCATCAGCTTTCCAGTAAAGTAATAGGTTTGCTGCAGAGCTCAGCGTCAAAATGTCAGAGCCTGTCGACTCAAAGAAAAGGAACCGAAAACACTACGGGGGCATGCGGAGTAAGAGGCAGAAAGTTTCCCGAGAGCTTGACGTGGGAATGCAAGGAATTCTCATCACCTGTAACATGAATGAGCGGAAATGCACGTCAGAAGCTTACAACCTTCTCAACGAGTATGCAGACAAACTCTACGGTCCAGAGAAGGTAAGACTTAACGTTAACGTTAGTGCCGTTGCGGCTTGTAAAACCATGCCACTAATTCATATCAGGAAACCTAACAAACTCCTTTATTTATTTCAATATAGTATACTAATATCATCTGCCTCCCTGTGATCATGCAGTCTTATCGTCCTTTCTGAAACAGACTTGAATTCTGAGGAGTTACTACAAGGGCGGAGGGAAAAATTGTAGCCTGTTCATTTTTTGCACATTTGCATATGCCCCTAACAATGACCAGTTAACCATTTGTTTGCAGTTTGTTTACGGGCAGGAGAGTGGCAGCGATGAAGATGTGAAGGAAGAGGAGGAGGATGATGCCGAGGCTGCCCTGAAGAAGGAGGTGGCACAGATGCGTGAGTCCACTGAGAAGGGCCAGAGGCGCTTCCAGGCCATAGAGAGTGGCGCCAACAACGTGGTGTTCATCCGAACTCAGGGCCTTGGTGAGGAGGAGTCTCAGGGTGTGGGTGTGTGTGTGGAACAGCATGGGGTTAGAGGTTAAGTAGATTACATTTGGGAAAGGAAGAACCCCTCTGTTTTTTTTTCTCTGTGTGTGTGTTTATATTTTAGACACTCATGCCTGAAAATATTTTCTTAGAAGGCACTTCAAAGGAATAATCTACTGGTTAAGTGTTGCTGGTACAAGGATGTATGAGAAGATGTTTGTTTGTTTGCTTTGTTTGCCTCTAGCCTCCTGCAGGGTGGGTGTGTGTGTGTGTGTGTGTGTGTGTGTGTGTGTGTGGTGTGTGTGTGTGTGTGTTTGGATAAGTTCCTGATTTCTTGGTAGAAGTGCCGCTGTAAGGTGACTTAACATTCTGTAATTGCATATCTTCAATTCATTAATTAGTCTTGTTTTTGATTATGTTTTTTTACTCTACCCCTGTCCTCTCCCTCTCATCAGAGCCCAACCAGCTGGTGCATCACATCCTGCAGGACCTGCACACCACCAAGAAGAAGAAGTCGCGAGTGATCCTGCGCATGCTGCCCGTGTGTGGCACATGCAAGGCCTTCCCCGAGGACATGGAGAAATACTTTAGTGGCTTCCTGGAGCCCTGGTTCAAGGCGCCCGCCCAGGCCACTTACCAGATCGCCTTCAAGGCACGCAACAGCAGCCACAACAAGAGGGATGACGTCATCAAGGCCCTGGCAGGTGAGAGAAGGAGAAGTAGAGAGGACAGTGAGTTGCGAGGCCAGAGAAAGAGGGCGGAGAGAAGATGGAATAGATAGAATAGAGACGTAGGAGGAGAGGCGGAAAGGTCGATGTTGCAAGGCCCTGCTAGGAAGGAGTGATAAAGAGAGACAAAAGGGAGGAGGAGGAGAAGACGGTTAACAGACAAGGTTAAAGGCCCCATGTCATGACAATTTCACTGAAGGTTTTTTTTATATTTGTGCGAGTTCCACTAACCTGCCTGTTGTCCCGCAGTGGCTAGAAATGGCAATAGGTGTAAAGTGTGCCATGGATATCCTGCTCTGCCTTTGAGAAAATGAAAGCTCAGATAGGCTAATCTGTAATTATCCCCCTTATGTTGTCATACAGGGAAAGGTTTCCTCCCCTTTTCTCATGCTTTGCCCTCCCAGAGAATTTTGCCTGCCCGTGACAGAAAGAAAAAAAAAGAGCTAGACCAACTGTCATTGTGATAATACCACTTTTTCCTCGAGAGACGTTAAGACTTGCAAACGAGCAAAGTATGGCAGTTCTCGGTGCTTGGATGTACAAATGAACACAAATGTATTTTTTTTGTTAGTTCCTTCATCCGAGCTTTTGAAGAACCAGTGGGTTTGTTTTATCTCTTCTCTGGATATGTGCCACCACCACATGACAGTATTGTATGTTTGCAGCAAACATTTCGCCAACCAAACCAACTAAACTACCGTGTCCAGACACAGTATTTTAAACTAACCACTTGGAGATGTCCTGCTGTAGTCACTGAGTTTCAGCTTCTTCAGGTGCTTCTCCATTGGAATTAGATTCTGGATCAAATTGGAAAACTGGGACGACTGCGTACAGGCTATAGAATTACCACCCGCCACCAGGGTTGCCAGATCTTGCAAGAAAAATAAGCAATCTGGACCCTGAAAACAAGTCCAAAAGAAGCGACCAAAGAGGGCTGGGGGAAACAAAAAGCCCAAAAATCCGCAACTTCTCATAATTTTAAAGCAACCTCACAAAAAACAAGGCAAAAGTCGATTATAATAAACGGAACTGGCAACCCTGCCCACCACTCGCCAGATGCGGATAAGAATATGCGAATAAAAAAAATTCGGCCATATCTCCATTGGTGGGCTGCTGAAATATACTGTGTGACTTTAATCAGTAATACCTTTTGACAGTGAAGTACACATAGCTACAGCAGGTCCACATCGAGGTTTCAAAGTTGTCACGAGTAGCCTCCACCACAACCGTCATTCAACATTTAATGCATTCTAATGTAAACTGTCTTAATTAGAAAATTAATTTCTTAATTAGAAAATTGTAGGCTATTCTGTCACCTGCTGTGAAATTAGGACAGGGCCTGAAGCAGTGCGGAGGGCAGTGGCTTCACAATCACTACTTTATGATGTGACAGGCCATGTAAACATGGGCACACAGAAAGTCTGCTGTGTAAAACGTACTGGGTAATAGCGAGAGGCATGATCTGCCATGATATAAATAGTTTCGAATTAGGGTTTATTAGCATGCCTTTGTTTACAGAGTAGCTTAAGAGAAAAGTGAAGTTGAAGACTTAAAAAGCCATTACCCCATCTAAACTTTTTTTTCAGGGGCGGGTAAAAATATTTTTTTGGCTGGTAAATGTTCAGGCCTTACACGCCATTGTAAAAAGTTAATTTTATACCCTGACTGCATGTCTCCAAGCCATTGCGATACATCCACTGTAACATTAGGGCATGTTACTGATCAAGGCCACTCCCCCATCCTCCACCTTGCCCCGCCTCTCTCCTCCTCATTATCATTTAAAACTACAGACACAGAAATGGTACGTCATAGGGAAAGCTCACTGTGAGACTAGCTCCAAGTGGCTGTAATTCTACGCCAAGGCTGGATTTTGGGAAAGAGACGTAAAGTACAGTATCAGGGGACCACTAAGGCCCGCATAAAAAGCATTGGAAATCAGCATGTCATGCGATTTTTTTTTTAATAGTGACGTAGGGAGTGAATGAAGAAGGACTCATTATTGCCACAGCAGTCAGAGGTAGGGGGAAGAGGGCATCAACATGATGACATTATGTGTTTACCTGTGCGGGTGTACTTTGCCGGTGTGCTGTGGAGGAGAGAACGTTTAAGGACTTGAACATACCAGTTTGAGGTTAATATGTGTTTGTAGTGTGTTTGAAGTAGTAACAGTGTTTATATTTATTTGTGTGTTTGAAGTCGTACTGTCAGTGTCCTCTACCACCCTCACCACCCCTCATAAGTTCTGACCCTCCAAAGATGTAACTGGCATTAATCAACTTTGTGGTTGGCTGATTTATGGCAGTTATATTGTTAAAAGTTTAGGACATTGGGGCTTAGCCAATGTCAAACTCTTTTTACTTTTTATTTGCAAAAAAAACCCCAAAAAATCTTATGGTTCTGCATTAAGCCTTTCTTATGACATTAGACCAGTCTCAGTCTCCAGCCGTACAGACTCACAGACATGAATGCGTGTTCACAGTAAGTTTGTGACGTGAGGGTTTAGGGGCGTCCCTCTGTCTAAATGTGAAGTCTGTGAGGGCTTAGTTGCTGTTTGCTTCCCTTTGCTACAGAGAATTACCCATTGTTTATGATGTGACGTGAAATGCAGGAGAGTCGTGGCAATATCACAAAAGCATCTGTAAGCCTCATTACAATTGTTTACCAACGTAAAAAAAAACGAATTACCGGAAACTGTCGACCATCCTTAATGAAAGCCCTTCTGGGACTTTACGTGTTCTGTGCACAGAGGTCATTGGCATAAAATAGAAATGTGTTTGCAACGTGACTTTAGTGTTGTTAATTTAACAGTTTGTCGCAGGTGGTGTCCCAAATAAGCAAATAGCAAGGCACTTTTAACCTGGCAAACTTATTGACTTATTAGTGTGTCAGTGAGGGCACAGGAAATTGGGACACAATTTGATGTATTTAATGGATTCCCCCCTCTGATGACCATCGTTGCAGCTCTGGTAGGGAAGCTGAATCCTAAGAACAAAGTGGACCTCACCAACCCTGAGCTCACCATTATTGTGGAGGTAAAATCACATCCACTCATCTGTCTAGTAGTTTACCCTTTTTACGCTTTTTCGTGACTTCGACTCCACAAGTTGCACATTCTCTCTCTCTCTGTTTAACGTTGTCTCTAATGTGCTTTGTGATCCTGTTTTTTAATTTACTTAATTTTATGTACAGACTAAGTATAATCCTGAATTTCCTATGGGATAGATAAAGTATCTGTCTATCTCTATCTATCTAATCTCCTGCGCAATGAATAGTGAAGTAGTCTAATGGCTAGTATTATGAGTGAAGGAACGCTCATTAGACCACTAATCCTTGTGTATTGTGTGTATTGATCAGGTGATCAAGAGTGTGTGCTGTGTGAGTGTCGTTCAAGACTACGTCCTCTTTAGGAAGTTCAACCTGCAGGAGGTGGCAAAGTGTGA
The DNA here is from genome assembly GCA_015244755.2 of Tenualosa ilisha. Classification (NCBI taxonomy): domain Eukaryota; kingdom Metazoa; phylum Chordata; class Actinopteri; order Clupeiformes; family Clupeidae; genus Tenualosa; species Tenualosa ilisha. Next base: position 187,331 of record PYXC01000140.1, on the reverse strand, counting down.
CGCCACTCCCAACCAGGGGCCCAAAATGACCCCCACCCCCTCCTCGGACAAGACGGCACCAGAGACCGACCAGGGCGCTCAAGAACAACCTGAGACAAAAAGCACAAACGAGGAGCCAACAGCGCCCCAAACAGGAGCTACCGGAAATGGAAGAGCAGAAGGGGGCCAAACGAACCTAACCCCAGCCAAGGGAACAGAGTGAGAGGGGTCAAGAGGTCAGGGGTGGGATCGGGTCAGATTGGGTGAGAATTGGGATTGGGGGGCTTGAGACAGTGCAGTGTACTGGGGTGGGTTCCCCTAAAGTGTGGTTGCTGGGGTGCTGCAAACCACCTTCTAGTGTGTACTCCTATGTGTGTGGTACGTTATACAGTAAGGGTCATGTAGGGGTCAGAGTTTGTTTTGTTGCTGTTGTTAGTTTGTTCCATACTATTTTTTTTGTTTGTTTGTTTTTAACCTTTTGCCTTTTTGTTTTTAATTGTATCACATTCATATTTTCATTCTGTTTCAGTGTTTTAATGTACATGATGGAAAAAGTGCCCTGTAGTGGACAATTATTCTTATTTTTAAGTGTTTTATTTTTAAATGTTATTTTGGTTTTTATTCCATTCTGTTGTTGTTTCAAATGTACCTATTGACTGCAGCCACTGACCTCAGCAGGAGTGTGGAACATTAATTTGAAAGCTTTTTAATGCTTGCTTTTGCAAAACCATGCCCAGCTTTTTCAAATTGATGTGATGTGCAAGCAGCACAAACTGGCCACTTTAAAGCCCTGTGAGAAGCTGAGTAATTTAACTTAATTCATCCTTGACTGTCATTTTTGATCTTTGAGAAGAGTTGTATTTTAAAACTTCAACTTTGAAAAATTGTTGTTATAGATTTTCATTAAACTGAATGGAACTAATAACCAATATGTGTTCATATGTACAATTCAATACCAGGATTATAATACAGATTTCTTCCCCAGAACAGTCCACAGTTTTGAAAATAAACAGAAACGTTCTTCAGAGATACTTTTGTTTCTCTTGTCTTTCACATGTTGGCCAGTAGATGGAGTCATTGGGCAATTCTTAAATTGGTGATTGCTGATAGAAGGGGATGCTTGCTGACAATGCCTTGTTTTCTGATCGTTTATGGTGAAATACAATGGTTAATATTAACATTTTCAATTTCAGTTCTTGCATTAACCCCCCCCCCCCCCCCCCCCCCCACGTACAGAATGGCTGCATAGGTGCACTGCTGCAATCTTTCCTAAAACGCATGAAACTTTAATTTGTAAAGACTTACAAATGTAAATCTTAACCATTGTATTTTATCATAAACGATTGGAAAATAAGGCTTTAAGTGTAAAAACCCTAACCTGTCCTTTAACATCTGTCAGTGCTTTATCTATTGGTCACTTTGTGTTCAATTTCAGAAAAAAATAGATACTCTAATTCAACTTGACAGTTTCATATTGGAGACATTCAGCAATGTCCAGCATTTCAGCCTTTCTTGACCTGTTCGGCACCCGTCTTGCCATTGGTCCCCCCCCCCCCCCCCCCCTCACTAGAAGAAAAAGAAGTCTTGCATTGGTCATTCATTCAAATGTAGAAATAATATATTGGACTCTTTCTACATAGAATTAAGAGTAAAAGTAGTCCTACACACTGTATTTTCTGAATGCATAGTAGGGTGAGTGTTTTAGTTTAGTCAGGTCATCATGATGCTTTTTAAAATGTTAATCTGTATTAATTATTAACAAATTAGTCTGGTATAAACAGAGGTGTAGTGGGGGTACGCAATATAATGTTATAAACTAATGCCTATAATACTGATAAAGTGAGAAATAGATCTGCTCCACTCCGCACCCCTGTGACTAATGCCGACTACACCCCTGGGTATACCAAGTGCTGTCACACTGACTACAGGGAATATTACGGTTTTAAATGGAATTTTGGTATTATTCGGTTAGCGCATGAGTCATGTAAACTCCTCATTCCAATTGTGATCTTCCGAAATTGGTCATATTCCGCTTTCTAAAAATACAAATAAACCTCCTGGTTTATGCCTGAATTAAATCGAATTCAGGGTCATGTACACACCTTAACCAGAAAATGCTCTGTACTGGAGCGGTTTTGACTGTGGGCATGTTCAATTGGAATAACGTATCCAATACAAGACTATGTAGGCTACCTCAGTGACCTAATAGGAATATAGTGATTGATGTGTACCATAAACAAGGATATATTCCCGTTGGACACTACTCTCCCACACATGTAAACGGATTATCTTGCCCTAACCAGAACAATGACCATTGAACTTTACAACTATTGGGCCAAAAAAGACTATTGAGCCAAAAATTTGTTGAGGAAAACCTAAGCCTTTGGAGAGATCCCTGACATAGTACTGTAGTGAATGCAATATTGAGCAGAAGCACTAGGTGGCGCTAGCCTGGCTTTAAGGACAAACTGCATGAACCCAAATAATTTATCTCACCAAAAAGGATTTCAAGAAAAAATTCAGTATTGGCTGTTATGCCCCATGAGTGGGCATTATGCCCTTTTTGGACCCTGGAAAGCTATGTTTGGGCTCTACCTGTACACTCACTAACCAGCAGATATAGATGGCCAAATTAGAGCTGTGCTAATTAGTCAGATGATTTGAATGGGAACGGCTGGAAAAGATGCGTTAGCTGTGAGTTTACAGTCCTATAATTAAAATTAAAAAAAAGAAGAAGAAACAACAAAAGAAACAAGTCACAAAAGAGAAAAAAATAATAATTAAAAAAATAAAATAAAATCAGATGATTTATGGTTGGAAAAGTGATACTACTAATTTCTAAAGCTGGACTTCTCCAATGCTTCCTACAGCACTGGGGTGCCTATTATTAGTGGGCTGTTTGACGGGTGGTTCAGCATTTACTGGCCCATCCTTGAACGTCAGCACAAAGCTCCTTAGTTAGCCTGTGGCCTCATCATTGCTTGGCTGCTCAGTTTGTTTCCCCAAATCCCCACACTTTATAACTCTCAGCTACAAACTCCGTGATTTTGTGTAGAGCCACAGTTTTTGTTGAAGGGCACTACACTGCCCCTGTTTGTCTGGGAATTTCATTTTTTTCGTTTTTTTTTTTTTTCCCCACGGATCCTTGTCGTTATACCGCTAATTAGCACAGAGTGGAGCTCTACACTGTGCCATGACCTATCCATCATTATGGTCTCTTTTGGGTATTTTGCCTGGGCGCGAATTAGACCTTTTCCCAGTCACCGACACAGAGGCACCGGTTTGACATTAACCGGACAAAATGAGAATTCTAATGGTTCCTGAGAGCTGGCTGTGCCAGCTTTTCTCTTCGGAGATGTGACAATCAGCCAAGCCATTAAAATTGCGAGGTGGACGAGAAACTTGCAAGATGGGTGGTTGCCGTGCATGTGTGTGTTTGTATGAGTGTTTGGGGTTTATGTGTGAGTTTGGTTTTTGTGTGTGTGTGTGTGTGTGAGCATGTGGAAGACTACTACCCTGGGCCTGGCAATCCCTTTTGTGAGGTTTATCCAGCCTTTTCTCCGAATGTCATCTGGACATGTACCCCTAAATTGGTCATCATTAACGCATTTGTGCCGTTAAAAGACAAACTGTCAGATCAGGTGGCAGGAGAATAGAAATGGGAAAGCTCTGGCATTTTTAGATTCAATTTAATCCACTAATAGTTCACTGCTTCTAGGTGTGTGTGTGTGTGTGTGTGTGTGTTTATGTGCAGAAACAGATATGTGTAAGGCCAGCCAACCCTGCCTCCTACCTCCTTCCCTCTAAACACACATAATTGCTCTCCACCTCTCTTGTCTTCTACACCTACAACCCCCCTGGAGTCCATGGCATCTCACCAGATCTGTCAGTCAATCTCGCCGTGGAGTTTTGCACGTGGAAAAGGTCGTGGCTAGGCTAGGCTAGGCTATGCTAAGCCATTTAAAACAATGCCTGGCCCCCGCACCCCCCCAACACACACACACACCCACACACACACACACACCACCTCTCTCCCTCAGGCTTTCCCCCATGGGACCGGATTAGCATTCATTTAGCAGTAGCGTTGCTGACGTGACCTTTATGGTGGGCAGACACAGGAGATAATGCCCCAGGTCTCTGGGGGTCTTGATTGTGTCATTAGAGCTGTAGATTGGGGTCCAGTAGGTATAGGAGTAGTTCCAGTGATTAGGCAGGCACTGGTCAAAAATGCAGTAGAGTTTAGTGACAAATTTGACTGCATTTTGCATTAAGACTAAGTAAGATGTGTACTCAGATGTAAAAAAAAACAAAACAAAAACACTACATTATTAGTAAATTAATTATGATTTCAGTTAGAATAACAATTACAGCAATTAGGTGTCTGGCCAAAAACACAATGAGCTCAGCTCAGAGTTCAGAGCTCAGTTCAGACATTAGCTACATAAAGGAAAAGACTGTGCGAGTGAGTGAATGGGCCTATGTGAGACTGTGTGAGTGGCTTGCATGCAAGAACAACAGATTATTAGTAAATTAATTAGAATTGAAAATAAAGTCCTGTGTGTTATCGAAGGTTGTTTCAGGCTCATTCATTGTCTGTTTCTTGCTTTTTCATTGGAAATAAAAATAGGCCAGTTTGTTTTTTTTAATTTGCAGTAGTGTATTTTCCTACAGTAATGACATTCATTCTCAGAGAATTATAATTGCAGCACAGCAGTGTCTAGTTCAGTGGCCTATACAGGCAAATTAATGTTTTTGGCTTCATTTAGTATCGGAGTGAACTAGCTGGATTGGGTTCAGGCCATCCACTATTCTCCATCAACAAAAATAAACAAAAAAAATCCCCCATAATTCCGCTCCCAACGATGATGGTCCACATGTGGTGTAGGCTAATTGTGTGCTTTTTGCCCACTCACAATTTCACCCTCGCCTGGTCCTCCTGTGTCCTCTAGTACTGTATTTATTTTTCTATTTATTTATTTTTTTGAATGTACTGTATGTTTGTTTGTTTATTTATTTATTTCCTTATTTTTCTGGAGGAGTCGTCTTCTCATAATGAGCCCTCCATATACCGGCCACAGCAGCACTGTGGAGGTTTAATGAGAAACTCTTATCAGCCGTTGACAGCGCCTCTTGTTGTCATTATATACCGTCACCGGGGTAACACGCCAGGTGTTGGGCATAGCCTGAATTGATTGGATGTTACTGTTTTTTTCCCCCTATTATATAGTTTGTTTTTTTTTTCATTTCGTTTATTTGTGCCCGGTGGCTGGATGTAAATATAAATAGCAGCTGGTAGACAATTTTGATATGAGTTTTTTTAGGGATTACTGCAGAGTGTTAAAACTGAGTGTGGTATGAAGGGTCACATTCTCTCGCTCTCTTGTACACACACACACTCAAATGTCCAATGTGTGTGAGAGAGAGTCTATGACAAGAGAGAGAGTGTGTGTATGTGAGAAAGAGTGTGGGTGAAAGAGTGTGTGTGCGTGCGTGCGTATGTGCATATAAAAGAGATAGAGAGAGACAGAGCGAGAAATGGTTTGTCTGTATTGATTTCCTGTAGGCCTACTACTGTTAGTTAGTTGGGTTCCATATCAGTGTGTAGGTTGTGATTGCATGAACACGTGCTATCAGCTGTAATAGACAGATTTCGATCAGTTTGCCCATCTACCAATTTCCAGTTTCTTGGTTATTTTTTCTTATTTATTTCAGTAACATTTAGACATATTCACCATAAACTAGCTGCTTATTAACATGCAAATTAGTAACATACCAACCATTTGTTAGCTGTTACAAGTCACTTATTGATACCTTATTCTACATGACCATATTATACATGACCTTAATCTACGCATTTCTCCTATATAAACTCCTAATTACTGCTTATTCGTAGTTAGTAAAGTAGCTATTGTATATGAATTATAATGTTAATGCTTTGGTAAGTATAGGGCTTATAAGACAGTAGTACAACAGGGTTAGGGTTGTGCTACCTAGCTGCAAGTTAATGGTGTGGTTGATGGTTAATGGTTAATATATTAATATCCTAATATATAATCTAAAGTGTTACCTTTATTTCTTATGGGCGTGATGGAGCAGTCATTATGTTAGTTATGCTCAGTTCCTGCACCCCACGTTGCGTGTCACTTTGAATAAAAGCGTATGCTAAGTGTATGCTAAATATCAATCAGCTTTACTTTACTGGAGCACAGACCCGTCTGCATGCATCCCATAATAGTGCCAAAATAAACAAAACTATGCAATGTGAGAGAAAGTGAACCCCATGAATCATTTAAGATAGAGCACCATGAAAAGGCAGATTTTAAATGCATGTGTATGCCATGTTTTGTGTTCAATTGTCAAATCTCCAGTTACAACATGTAACACATAGGAGTGATGTTTCAGGTGAGTAAATATTATTGTCACTCTGCCACATTTGACAAGTTGTTGATGTCATCACGTGAAATGCAAAATTAAGAGTGCCCACAATGACTTAATTTGTGTTGTGTAAAAAATGTGTGTGTGTGTGTGTGTGTGTGTGTATATGCATGTGAGAGAATGTCTCTCTCTCTCTCTCTCTCTCTCCGCGTATGTTTGTTTGTGTGTGTGTGTGTGTGTGTGTGTGTGTGAGAGAGAGAGAGAGAAAGAGTGTGTGTGTATAACGGGAAGTCTGACCTTGACATTTGTTCCTTGTTATTCTGACAGCATACGTTTCAGAGCTGATCATTTCCATGTCATTGCGAAGGCCAAATGGTGTCCCACCCTGGGGAGATGCTAATGGACAAACACACACTCTCTCTCTCTCTCTCTCACACACACACACACACACACACACACACACACACACACACACACACATACACACTCTCCAACACACACATACACACTCTATCTATCACACACACACACATATACATACACACACGCATACACACACTCAAATACACACACACACACAAGCACACTCTCTCCTACATTGACATATTGTTTTTCTCCAAATATGCAAATATCCTCCTTCTCAAATGCACTCATTCTCAGCCAGACACACCTGATATGTATGTGTTATTGCCTGCCTGTCTGTCTCCCTCTAACTCTGTGTCTCTCAAAATACCTCTCTCTTTCTCTCTCTCTCTCACACACACACACACACACACACACACTGTATGTGACATAAACACGTGTGTGTGTGTGTGTGTGTGTGTGTGTGTGTGTGTGTGTGTGTGTGTGTGTGTGTGTGTGTGTGTGTGGACTCTAATTCCAGGGTAGAGCACACACAATTATGGTAATATATTAGGGTGGCAGGCAGGTCACGGGGGAGGGAATGAAGACAGATTCCTGCAGCATCATCAGATTGACTGTTCATAGTTTACAGCACAAGGACACACAAAGGTATGTGTGTGTGTGTATGTGTGTGTAAGAAAGATAGAGAGAGAAAGAGGAAGAGGTTGCACATGTGTGCTTCCAATGCTATGGGTTTGCAAATGTCCTACAACAACATGCAGCCAGTGTGCTTGTGCACGTGTGTTAATAGACTACGGGCAGACAGTGATGTGTAACTACACTGAGAGCATGTAGGCCTTGTCCTGTTCTTCTCTACCAAAGCTCCTACCGTGAGCTTTATGACAAACATGAGTGTCAAACATGATGCTTGTACAAAATAACACCACAAGTCACAGTCACAGTAAACAGACAAAATGGTACAATTAACAGTTATAACAGTTAACAGCCCTCACACCATATAGATGTTAATAGAATAGAATAGAAGTGAATTAACATGGCCATTACAATATTGCATAAACAGATGAAGACAATCAATTCTTAATAACTCTTTCCAACAGTGTTACAGTAGTTGGTAACACTTTAGAATAACTAATGCTTACAATGCATTAGAAACACTTAGTAAATAATTAACTAATTATGAACAAAACATTTATATAGATTTGTAAATGATTAAGAAATGTTATGTTAATATGTTCTATATTCAAATCTGTGTATATTCCCCCAAAACAATAATTTTGCCTGGTTTCTACAGTTGAAAAGAGGCAAACCGTACATGATGGAGAATAGTGCAAAGACATGATGGAGAATAGTGCAAAGACATGATGGAGAATAGTGCAAAGACATGATGGAGAATAGTGCAAAGACATGACAGAGAATAGTGCAAAGACATGATGGAGAATAGTGCAAAGACATGATAGAGAATAGTGAAAAGACAACATATCAACTGTTGAAACCAGGTAAAATTCTTATTTTGGGGGGAATATACATTCATTTGAATGTATAACATACTACCATAGCATTTCTTATGTTTTGTTAATAATTAGTTCATTATTTACTAAGTGTTAATAATGCATTTTTATTCTAAAGTGTTATCCACATCTTGGAATGTATCTTTCAAAATAAGAACCGTACTAAAAACAGACAACATCAAACTAATATTTATTTATTTATATTAGACAAATACAATAAACACATACTGGTTTATATGAACATGTTGAGTGTGCGTAAATATGTGGATTTTTACAGAAAAATGTGTATAGTGCGACAATCAAATAACTTTGCTAACAAGGAAGATAAATAATTATCATTTATGTCGAATTCAAAAAACATTATTGACAAGAAAATGAAACTTGTTTATCTTCTGTCTTTGTTAATGTAATTATAATGAAGTTCAGTAGGAAAATTCAGTCAAATGAACATTTAAATGAACATGAGCATGCAAACTTGTGGACATATGTTTTTATGTATTGTGAGTGAAGACACTTTGCAGAATACACATCGCCTATTTGTGTGTGTGTGTGTGTGTGTGTGTGTGCTTTTGTGTTTGGATACCTAACTCTCCTGATTCAAGCATAAAATCCTGATGAAACGGTGGCAGTGTAATTAGCTTTCACACTGCAACACCACTGATGAATTTCATTCCTGAGCAATTAGTCTCTTCTCCCTCTCTCTCTTTCACTTTAGCTGCAGGCCTTTGTGCCTGTGCCCCTGTCGTGCTACCGGTCATGTATCTGTCTGCAAGCCATTTGAATCAACTACATATACAAATAGTATTTAATAAAACTTTTAATTGGTAGTTAAATACCAAACACACACACACACCACAAATTATACCAGTAAAAAGTCTGTTTTAACCAGATGAAGACCAAATATAAATGGCTACTGTAAAGTGTCAGCATTTTCGAGCCAAGTCACGCAATTTTTCAGATTTTAAGAATTCAAAGAACACGAAAAACAAACAAACAAGAATCCTTGTTGAAAATGTTTGTAATCAACCAATGTAATAAATGAAATTAATATACTCTAATTAAATTACACAATTAAATCAAATTACACATACCAGAGAAAATATATTTATAGAGCATTTTTATTTAACCAATAGGTTTCTTAACAAGAAATGACACAAACATGGGACATTATAATTTTCTTTGTAGAAAAAGAGAGATCATTTTGACTCAATATTGAATTATTAGGGGCTTGACTGTAGGCTGCTATACAGTGTTGTCCCTTTTGTGTGTTTTTTTTGTTGTTTACGTTTATATTTATGCTCATGTTTACAATTCTGTTCTATTCACAATTACAGGTTAATGCAACACCAAAATACCAAAAGTTAAACTGATATATATAGTCTCTTGTGTAGTGGAGAGTCGTATAATGTGATATACACAATAACTATTTATTTTAGGAGAGAGTGATGCCATATAACATGTGGTATGTAGTTAAGCAATATGAAGTAATAAAAATCTTTGCAGAGTGAGAGAAAGCAATGATTTTCTTTAACAGTCATTAAGACCATGTTTGAACAACAATAAACACAAACAAATACAACAACAAACAGAAAATAAACATTAGAGTCAAACCTTGGGCATCTTCTCCAGGTATTGAGTGGGGTTACCATGGATACCACAGAGCTCTCTCTCTCCTCAGCACCCTCTTCTGGTCACTTCCTCTCTTTTTAGCCAATCATCTTTCAGAAACCCTCAAAGAAAACAGCGACGGCATCAGAAGAGGATGCTTGGGATGCTATTGTACCAGGAAAACCTGAACTAAAAAGAAGAAAGGAAATTCTGTCTTAATTGTCCCGACAAATCTTGTCATCACAGATGTTAGCAGTGATGTTGGGATGAGCTTTGCAGGATGGACATTGTTCTCGCTAAGAGAGCCAAAATCTCTGCAGGCGCCGACGCTAGGCGTGGCGCGCTAGCTATTGTGAGCCGCCTCTTTGCGGCGTTACAGCCTCATCTCGTTGTCTCCAAGCCGTCTTGCATCCACGCGAACAGTGGAAACGAACAGCAAGACCTTCAAACAGGATTAGCACAGACGCTAGTTTTGAATCACTGCGGCGCCAGCGGAGTTACAGACAAACGCGCCAACGAAGAGGAGGGAGCGTGACGATGAAGGTTGGAGGCCATCAGGAGCCGAGGATAGCAGTTGGGGGGGGAGAGAATGACCTATCCCCCCCTCCACATTCACACACACACACACACACACACACACACACACACATACACACACACAGTCTGTTGTCCACTTGACGCACAAAGGCAGCTGCATCACTAAGAGGACGTCCAACTGTGATGCTGCCACCCAGCTGTGGTTGCCGAACCGCTTTGGTTTGAAATTGTCCTCTTTACTTGTCCACTCGAAGGAAACTGAGCCATGGATGCTGCGGGGTTGCTTTTTTTAAAAAAAATTCCATTATCCTTGCCCTTATTCTTTGTGTTGCTGGGCAGTTAGTATTCATTTAGCATTCATTTGAGTGCCTGAAGAACTTGTGCTTGTGCTAGTACCTTCATGCTCCACACACACAATAAGCATTTGGGCAAGAATGCACCAAGCCCAGCTAAATCCTATTAATCGGACCATAAGGGACATTAGGGAGGGGGACAGCACACGCCATATTTGTGACCCCCCCAGCCACCCACACACACACACACACACACACACCATTTGATGTGTCATTCTCCACACACACACACACACCCTCCTCCTCATGTCACAATCTGGGGGATCTACTTTTTTGGGGGGTGTTCGCTGCACTAGCATCGACGTTGCGCTGTCAGTTGTTGCCATTCAACAGGACGAATGAAGAGAAGGTTTGGGAAAACCGTGTGATGAGAATGAAACAGAGGAAAAGACGATGGATAGAGAGAAGAGAGAGAGAGATAGATGGAAAGAAAGAGAGAGGTGCAGGAGGAGGCCCAAGTACGATCAAAGATGGCCGCCGAATCCAGTCGAGGAAACACGGTTCCGCGATCTTTGAAGAAATTAGCGAGGAGCATGGATCACACGAGTTCGGTAGGTACACCGTCTTTCAAAGCCGCGTTGACGTTCTCTTTTCTGGGACTCCGAAAACTGCAAAAGACGTCTGTTCAGCCCCCCCCCCCTTTTCCCCCTTGGTTTATTTTTTTCCTCTCTTTCATGATGGGCCTTAGCGTGGGTAACGGCCACTCTCTTTTGATTTCAAAGGCGCCACATCAATTGCTTTGACTGGAGAGTAGAAAGAGATGGAGATACTGTGTGTGTGTGTGTGTGTGAGAGAGAAAGAGAGAGAGACGGGTATAGACAGATGGAGAGAGGGAGAGGGAGAGAGAAAGCTTAAAATCTCAAAGAAAATGACGTGCTCAGTTTTCTGCCGACGGGTGAACTAGCCGCCTTGAACTTCTGATTCTCTGCCGACGGAGAACTGAGCCTCCTATTAACAGCCTCCTGTCTTCGTTCGCCCCGCGCCGCGCACCGCTTTCTTCTGCTCCCGGAGAGAATCGAGCGAAAGAATCTCTGGGTTTTACAAAAAAAAAAAAAAAAAAACACTGTTTGAGTGTATGGAGGAGGTGGTGGGGGAGGGAGAGGGGGCTGAGGAGGTATAGAGAAAGAGAGACTGGGTGAACAGCTTCAGAGAGAGAGAGAGAGCGAGAGAGCAGTTTTATAACAATAACAGCAAAACAATATTTGAATAACCAGCAGGAGGTAAACCTCTTAATCCACTGAGACTAATCCAGTGAGTTTGCCGGGAATATTAGCCGGGCAGATATTCAGACAACTCAAAGGACGTCAGCAGGACCCCAGCACACGTTTTGTGACAGTCTTTTATTTGGTCTGAGCAAAAGAAAAAAAGACAGCAGCCTTTTTTTGCTTTCACTTTGAATCAAATAATTCTATTATGATAGCCCGATATCCCTATGGTTTCAGAGCCCCCCCCCCCAAATCCAGAACCTTCCATAGACTGACCATTGCTTTGAAGCACAGATGAACCATACCTTTCAGACCTCTTGGTTTTAATCATTGGCCTATTCATATCTGTTGACATATTTGTTATTGTATGTGTTTACTAATAGCCATGCATTGGGCTTAAAAAATAGCCCCTTCTAAAACAGTAAACATTTTCTTTTTTTGTTGTTTTGTTTAACAGTTTTAACTGTTTCCATCTATAATCATACTTTCTGCTATAGATCTTTCAAATGGCACCATTGTTTGTCTTTTCTCATGTTCATTTTTTAAGGTTTTAATGAAGAGTTCAGGCCCTATTCACTAAGGCAGGCAGGCATTTAAACAGGCCTTTTGTTGCCACGAGGCACCGCGGTGGGCAAAGCTAAGCCTATTTCAGGGCCGCGGCACCTTGGAGGAGAGCAAACGAGTGTTGGCAGGTGTGACTGATAACCCAACAGGCTAACGGTGAACACGGGTGACAAGGGCTCCTCCTTTGTGTGTTTTGGGAGAGGAGCTCTAAATATTTAAGGGAGGTGGTGGGGGGGGGGGGGGTGTTGGACCTGGGATAGGAGAGTGCAGAAGATGAGTGCCCAGATAAATGTACTCTTGAAGTATTGGCCCCAGATCTGGCTCTGATCATCTCCACACTATTGCAGCCTGAAATGGGGCTGGATTAATTCTAGCAGTCTGGCTTGGTGGGGCTGGACCTTGGTACCTTGCACCATATGTTTGTTTAATATATAGGCCTATCCCTTTGATCAAGGTTGATTGTGAACACACTTGTGAAGTTGGACACAGCTGAAGTTTGACAAACTAGCAAAGGTCGATCATGCAAGTGACCAAACTGCTTGCTTTCTAACATTTTTCTCTCCACCATGACACCATGACTTTTGAATTTCACGTTTACATTGTAGTACACCTTGTTTCCTAATGTATGCTAGACTCAAAGCCCCAAGATCTTCATTCCCTACAAGCACTGTCTTCAGGTTTAGATGCTTGTGATGTGTATTTACACATATTTGAATAGTGACTGTCAATTATTTTTAATTACAAATCTTAATGTGATTATGGGAAAATAATCATCTTGCCTCATCTTCTTTTTTATCCTCTCGCCACTGGCCCTGTTCATGCATTCTCCCTTTCTCTCTCTCTTCATTCATCCACACATTCATTCTGTCCATCCATCCACTCATTTTACCTTTTTCTTCATCCATCTATTTTCATCTCAGCCTGTTGTGTTTCCTCACTGTACTTCATCCTGTCCCCACTCGTTCTCTCTCCACCCATCTACTCATTCTCCCTTTCTCTTCATCCATCCTCATTCTCTCTTTCTCTCTCTATCCATTCATCCTCTCATTCTGTCTTTCTTTCTCTTTCTCTATCCATCCACTCTCCATCAACTCATTCTCTCTTTCTCTTCATCTACACCTGTCTGTCTGTCAGACCTGCCTGTCTGTTGTGTCTGTCTACTGTCTCTGGGTAAACTGAATGCACAGGACTGAGGGTTCGGTGTGTTCTGTGTGTGGCTGCAAGCCTATCTGACATTATATCATGAAATGAGTTCTGGACATACGGGCTGCACGGTGCAACTGTGGAAGGTCATCAGCACATCTTAGATATATGTCCGTCCCTTAACTCACTTCACCAACACTGTGTGTGTGTGGTGTGTGTGTGTGTGCGTGCGTAAGAGAGAGAGAGAGAGAGTGTGTGTGTGTGTGTGTCAGTGATTGAGCATGTGGTTATGCTATACTGTGCCTTACTGATATATGTCCTTCCCTTAACTCACTTCACCAGTGCTGTGTGTGTGGTGTGTGTTTGTGTGTGTGCATGTGTATGTGTGTGAGTGATTGAGTATGTGGTTGTGCTATATGCATGTGTGTGTGTCTGGTGATACTAATATGCATATATATGCGTTTTGGCACACTTTTTTGCGTGCAAGTTAGTCTGCATGTGTGCTTTTGCTGGCTGTGTGTGTGTGTGTGTGTATTTGAGAGAAAAAAATCAAGAGAGAACATCTGTGGATATGTGGGTAGGAATGTAGTTTGAAAATGTGTTTTAGACATATTTAGATGCATTTTATTTTTATTTTGTTATTTTTCCTTTTGTGTATTGCTCTGTGACATCTCAACACATTGGGACGGTGAGGGCTGAACAGAGAGGTAGAGATGGAGAGCCAGCAAGTGAGAGAGACAGAGATGGAGGGATAGATAGAGAGAGGGAAAAGACAGGAAGGACAGGCAGAGCAAAATGAAAAAGAGAAAGACCATGAAATGAGAGACAGAAAAAGAGACAGCATGAACGAAGGAAAGAGAGAAAGATGGTGTCAAGAGAGAGGATGAGAGTGAGAGAGGCTTAGGCAGACCGATCTCAGCCCTCCTGAAGGGTTGACCTTTAGTGCCTCCCAGGGTCTAGGGGCCACGGCACCCCCCCTCCAGCGCTCTACCCTTCACCTCCCCTCCCCAAGGAGCCTCCGAGATGCACCCCCACACCACACACACACACAAACACCACATACACTATTCCGCCAGCACCACCAATAAAAATCACTCCACATTCTCTTTCCCTCTCTCTCTCTCTCTCTCTCTCTCTCTCAAATAGCCCCCCATACTCTCCATCTTCCTTTCTGCCCATTATCTCCCTCCCTCCCTCTCTCTTCTTTCCTGTCTTCCATCTCTCCTTCTTTCTCTCCACCCCGTTCTATCCGTTCCCCACTCCGCACTTCCTATTTCTCCTCCTCCATTCTCTCTTTCTCTCACTCATCTCTCTCTTTTTCTGTCTCTCCATTCTCTCTCTCTCTTTTTCTCTCACTCCATCTCTCCATCTTTTTCTCAATTCTCTCTCTCTCTCTCTACCAGACGGACAGCTCTCCCTCACTAACCGCCGTCATATTTCATTCATGAGGGTGAAGTTGGTGCATCTCCCTGCTGGTGTGGCAAAGGTCACCCTCATTGTTTTACTGTTAGGGCTGAGGCAGGAGGATAGCGCTGGAATTTCAATAGCTTGTTAGTTTGTTAGTTTGCGAGTGTGTGTGTGTGTGTGTGTGTGTGTGTGTGTGTATGGATGTGCCAGAATTGGAAGTATTTTTTGAACACAAATCCAAACCTACAAATTTAGCCTTAAAAAAAAACAAACTAAATAAAACTCACTTAAAACTCACATTAATTAGAGTTTATTCAAAACTCACTCTGTTACCACTCCTGTTGAATCGTATCTTGTCAAAAATTTGATTTCTCATGCCGTCTCTATGAAATGTTTTCTTGTTATTCTCATACAAACACACAGCCTACACTCCAGGAGGAGGTAATTCACTACTGGGTGTCAGGCTGGTCATGCCAACAACACCAACAGTGAATGTCATAGGGAAACATCCCTCACCACCATGGGGTCAGACAACACGTGTAGCATAATGAAGTGGTGGTGGGCAATAACATCACTTGGCAACCGACTGCGGGTAAGAAATGTTTGCTCTATAAATTCATGTTGGTGTTATGTGTGTGCCTTTTGTAAACTATTTAACTGCCTTATTTACTTGTAGACTTGATTTAGAATATTTCATGGGCAGTTTAGGTTGATTATGTGAGTGACTTATAGGCATCCCTGGACTCATTAAAATGTTAATAGTCTGCTAGAACATCTGCTGGAAACATCACCTGTTTAAAGTCCAAATGTATTAATTTTCTGTGGTTGTCGTGAAGCTCCAGCGCAGTCCGTTTACTTTCTCCCCACCTTGACCTTTTGCTCCCATGGGAGAGAAAATGCAAGGCAGCGCAAATGGATTTGGGGCTAGACTACAAGGTGTGTTGGATTCAGTCATTTTCCAAGAATTATTGGAATTGTGGTAGTACATATTTGGAATGGACAGCTACACCTCTGTAAAAATGTGCCGACTGTAGCGAAGGCTGCGTCATGAATATTTAAAAAAAAAAAAAAAAAACACCCACGTCGCCCTTTCCTGACCCCACGAGGATTAGGCTATCATTAGTTTTTTTTTCTTCCAGTGCTCTGCCGTGTCATTTCGTCGTCTACCACGCCACACCATTCCTACCTTGCTGCCTGTTCAGCTGCATCTTCGTTTAGCTTACATGAAACCTGTAATTTAATGCCGTGGACACACCTGACACTCTTGCGACTTTAGGCTACTGCGACTTTTGCAAATAGAAGATCTGGCATCACATTTTACTGTTGATTTTTGTCATAGGGCGACAGTCTTTAACTAATTAAAATGTTTTATTTATAACAAAGAATAAAAATGCAATACCCAAGGCCCTTTTTTCATTTATTCACGCGTTTAACGTTAAAGCAGTTTGTGAAGATTTCTTGGATAGGCTATGTGGATAGGCTATGAGACCGGCGTCACAGTCTGGCGTTTTGCGGATTATCTGACTTTTATTAGGCTACTGACTCTTCAACGTCGCAGGTAAAATAGTCTACTGTTTGAACTGTTTAATTATCTAACCTAAAAGACTGTTTCGCTATTCTGTTGTCGAATATGCATGCTGTAGCCCATTTTCTTTCTCTTGCTTGTATTTTGGCTGATTATGCATGATGTATTTAGCTCCGTAATTCTTCTGTCTAGTCAATATGATGTTGTATATATTCATGCCCATTTGATAATTTTGGCAAACTACTGAATGGTGGCCTTTGTTTTTTTATTTTTTAGTAAAAAATGCCTAAAGTCAGGTGACATCGCTATCTCATCACGATAATCATTGCCACACTCTACCAGCACACAACATAATACATCAAGATATTTCACATGCTAATAACCTACAGTTGAGACGCGCACTTGATTGGACTGTGATAAGTAACCGGAAGACATTTTTAGGATACCATAAATTCTAGAGATGAATAAAATTGTCCTTACATATTATTAGTTTGACGAACTTTAAGTCCTTTTCAGACCCGTTGCTCAAGACGTGCCTGATTAGCGCAGTCTACAATGTCCCGTGGATTCCTCCCCCTACTCAATTTACCAGTCTCAATTCGCCTTTCGTGACATTCTTGCGGTGCTGAGATTTACAGTCTGCAGTTTGCTGTAGTGAACATAGGGGGCGCAGCGTAGCCGTTTTTGTGCCCTACAGTCACACGCACGGCACGCATTTTTCGGCTAGACCATTGAGTGTACAAGTGTTTGAAGACAACCATGGAGAGGTGGAGGCAGACGTCGGGCTTTCTTTGTTGTTTATTTGAACTAATGTAAACGCAATTATGAAGAGATTTTCTGCCAACGGTTTAAACCAATATGCCCAATGCACTCGGAAAAAGGAAGGGACCTTCTTCAGGTACGGTAGGAAACTTTTAGCAACAGGAGTGTAAGATTACGGCGTCTCGGTTGCATGCTAGCGAGCAACACTATGCATTAATGTGGTCTGAGTTCCCTCTGTTCAACTCAAACCATCGACACGATGTGGTATATGTGTGTTTTACTTCATGGTTTGCGCAGTTCAAAACCGTCGGTATTTTTGTTGTTGTTCTGTACTCAGCCTTGGTTAGTCAATGTGTGTTACCCTGATTATCCGAAATCAGTCATCAAAAGTTATGAAGCTAATGTTGGTTAGCTAGCTAACGAATAGTCCTCGTTTCGGCACAGGAAAGGCCCGTCTTGAGTTTGTTGTTGCTCCCCTCCCCCATTCGTCTTCGCAAAAGGGCCAAGATGAATGAGCAAGGATCACTTCAAAGCATTTGGGGTGGGTAACACGGGGTAGGGGGGGTCCGTAACACTTGGCCCACTCACGTACGATTCGGCTTCGCGGGTTTGAGTTACTAATGTTAGTTCCTCATCGCTTTTGAAACAATGTTGCGAAGAACCTTAGCAATCACATAGACGTTATTGCGATATGGATAGGGGGATTGTTTATCGAGCCAGTTATCAGAAATCGGCGTGTTTCGGTCGGCCTGCGAAGTTCCTTTGGTATAAACCAGTGGCTAGCAAGGCAATGGTGAAACTATGGTGTTAGCAAAACAGTATCAATACCAAACGTTTGTAGTCAACTTAAAATTTATTTCAATGTCTGAATAGCACTCATGGTTTGGTTTGAAACAATTGTCTTTACAAATCGAGAATACAATTTTCATCACAAACATCTAGCTAACGCTAGCTTGCTATTAGTAGCATGCTAACCAGATAATGTTGCCATCATGAGGTTGAGCCATTAATTTAACGTTAATGTTTACCACAAGTACTTTTTTTGGCCCAGTAGTTGTCATTTGTAACCTTAATCGTGGCATTTTGCCCTATCTCTTAACACTTCGTCTGTCTGAGGTACCGTATAGTGAACATGGACATAGACTAACAAATCCCGTTGTGCTGCCTATGGACCAAGTCCTGTAGTATTTCTGTGTCGTACCAGTTAAGTACACCAGTACATGAAGTGTATCTACAGTAAAAGTATTTTAATCATTTGTAGTATGTTACAGGTGTATGTATAATTATGTTTGTACAATTTAATTTCATAAATGGACGTCTCTGCTGGGAAGAAGGCATCAATAAATATGAAGCCACTCAGTAAAGCATGAAGACAAAATAAAATTATTGTCTCATTACTGTTTGTGTGTCTCCTTTCAGGATGAATTGCCCAACTGCCCGATTCTGATCCTTGCGTCATCGCACAGACGTCGGGTCGCAGGGGAGAATGAGCGTCAGGATCCGCAGTCGCCATGCCGACCTGGGAGGCCACTTCAATGAGGACGCCCCGCGCCCGCCTGTCCCGGGCATGGAGGGCGACATGCTGTCGTCGCCCCTGGCCAGTCACAGTCGGCCGCTGTGCACCCACAGCTTCTACCCTGCCAAAGGCGGAGGTGGTGGAAACGGCGGCAGTGGTTTTGGCGGAGACTCTTACCGGGGGCTTCATGATGGCTCGGTGTCGGTGGCGACGCCGCGTCGCTCTGACTTGGACCTGGGCTACGAGCCCGAGGGCAGCGCGTCGCCCACGCCGCCGTACCTCCGCTGGGCCGAATCGCTGCACTCGCTGCTTGACGACGAGGATGGCATCCAGCTCTTTCGCACCTTCCTCTGCCAGGAGAGCTGCGGCGACCTGCTGGACTTCTGGTTCGCCTGCAGCGGGTTCCGGAAGCTTCCTAGCGGAGACTGTGTCAGTGGTAGCGGCCAGCCTGCCAGCGCAGACAGTGGCGAAAACGGCAAGCGGCTGAAGCTGGCCAAAGCCATTTACAGGAAGTACATCGCCGACGCCAGCATGAGCGTGGCAGCACGGCAGATCAAGCCGGCCACGCGGACGTTCATCCGTGACTGCGTGTCGCGGGCGCGGCTGGATGCGGCGCTCTTCGACCAGGCGCAGACGGAGGTGCAAGCGTGGATGGAGGAGAACACATACCCGCTCTTCCTCAAGTCCGACGTCTACCTCAAGCACGCCCGCGAACATGGCAGCTGGGGCAGTGGCGGTAGCGGGGGAGCGGGCAGCCGCGGGGAGGGTGGCGAAAGTAGCCCTCTCACCTGCGGGGGTGACATGGACACAGTCCGCAATCAGGTGTCAGCCAATGGGAAGGCAATTTCCGCAGCGGCGGCAGTGTCGTCGTCGTCATCGTCGTCATCGGCTACCACGGCAGCGACCCCTCTGCTGCCGGGATACCTGCCCACGCTGATGGAAGACAAAGAGTGGGAGCGGACGGAGAGGGAGGAGCCTGAACAAGACTCCGCCCCTGTGAGTAAACTGACACGGGAGCTGCTCATGGAGACCGCCTCACACCGAGCTGCCAATAGGAAGCCTCACGAGGGAAGGGAGTTCAGGTGAGACACACACACATACACACACACACACACACACACACACACACACACACACACAGAGTATCTATATTGAATAAGCCTTTTAATGTCTCATGAAGCCTTTCACATACACACACACACACACATGCACACAGTATCTTAATAAAAGAATCTTGCGGGGTCTTTGACAACACACACAAGCTTCTCTCACACACACATAGATAGAAATGACCTGCTGCTTCTCCAAACTCAGTTGTACAGACACATACAGTACTACTACTTTTAGTGTTATCACTGCATATACAACTTGCATCCATGCATGCAACAGACCCAAAAAACACACATGCTGTTGGTTGCACCCTCTTTACCAAATGTACAAGTCCACACACACACACACACGCTCACTCACTCTCACACACACACACGAGGGTATATCCCCTGCACAAACCACTGTGGTACTTCAGACAGCTTGAGTATAAAGCATTCCTCATATTTGAAGCGAAATATATTTTGTTGTGTGTTTCTTAGCTAAAAGTGTGCCGTTTTTAAAGTGGTTTGCCTTTTATGTTCCTAGCTTGGAGAGCAAAGAGTTCATATCTGAGCCTTTTTTTTTCCTAGGGGGTGTATTGCTCAATCGTCAAGCCAAGAGCATTTGTTCTGGGGTGTCAAAATATCTTCCAGATGTCTAGATGTGGTTTTAGTGTGTGTGCGTGTATGTCTGTGTGTATGTGTGTGTGACGGCATATGTGTGTGCGCGCACATATTCGTGCAGGCATTCTAGCTTGTGTGATACAGAGAGTGTGTGTATGGTATGCTTGTGTGTGTGTGTGTGTATCGTATGCTTGTGTGTGTGTGTGT
This sequence comes from Tenualosa ilisha, assembly GCA_015244755.2. NCBI lineage: Eukaryota > Metazoa > Chordata > Actinopteri > Clupeiformes > Clupeidae > Tenualosa > Tenualosa ilisha. The sequence goes on along the minus strand of PYXC01000140.1, from coordinate 166,567 downwards.
GTGTGTGTGTGTGTGTTTGTGTGTGGAATGCTTGTGTTTGTGTGCATGCGTGTGTGTTTGTGTGTGGTATGCGCATGAGTGTGTGTCTGTGTGTGTGTGTGTGTGTGTGCTTGCATTTCTCAGAATCCTAAATCCTCCATAAGGCTCACTGCACCATAGCTCATCTGAGAGTGGAGCTGATGTGGTCCAGGCCTAGATCACATGCAGCAGAGATACATATAGGGCAGTCAGGTTAAAGGTCAATTCGTTCTATCAGGCCAGGGCAGTGACACAGATCTATCTATCCATCTATCCATCCATCTATCCATCCATCCATCCATCCATCCAGAATATTTTTGTTGTGAAGAGATAGCTGTTGTTGTAGCCAGTGTTTGTTGTGGATGAGCAGGTGTGGAGATGCAGACTGACCAGCTAGCTGACTAGCCAACTAACACGAACGCTCTTCGTTCGTTTGTTGCTTTTTCCAGAGGTGCCATGCATAGTGTTTCCAGCACAGAGCCTATAGACTGTAGACTGGTTGGTCATGGGGAAGACACAGAGGAGATCATTGGGAAGTGTTTGAATGCAAGTGGAGGAAGTTAGTGGGTTTTTGTGTATTTGGTTTCACTGGTCGCCTTGTTAATGGCTCAATCAGTGTCTGGCAGTGGATGTGTGTGTGTTCAGTGTCTGGCAGTGGATGTGTGTGTTTTCAGTGTCTGGCAGTGGATGTGTGTGTGTTCGCAGGACAGATTTTAATGGCCTTATTCTTACTCTTTAATGGCCTTACTCTTAAAACTCGCCTCTCGCCTTGTCTTAGTCAACAATCCCTGAGATCAGTCTGTAGATGAATTAGCGACCGACGGTCCCAAGATTTCCTCGGACGAAAGCCGAGAAACTTGCTTTAGAAAGAAACAAAACAACTCAACTCTCGACATTAATTTGCCAGATGCCAGGCTCATTCCGTCTCAGTTCTCAGCTGGGAAATGTTTTGTGGTCTGAGATTGGCCCACCTGGGTGTGTTTGTGGGTGTCTTCAGATGGGTTGAGGGGTGACACTGGTGTTTTGGGATGTCTCAGGTTGGTGTGTGTCGGGTAGGTTTGGGTTAGCTTCAGTTCTTACAGTGACTACATTTTTTTGGACAGTAGGTTTAGAAGTCGGTGTGAGGTCTGTTCCATGTTTGACGTAGTCGCGTGAGGTCGGTTCTTTGTTTGTTGTGTGTTGTCAGTACTTTGTGTTGTCGTAGTAGTGTGAAGTCCATTTTGTGTCTTGAGGGTGTGCGGTCAGTGACTTGGATCCTTGTTTGAGGTTGTTGTGTGAGTCTGCTGTTAAGTTTGATGTGGCTGTCGTATGAGGTTTGTTCTGAGCTCCGTGTGTGTGTCCGTCTGTCCTGTCTCCCATCTCCTGATGGGTCAGACGCATTCCGGAACTCTGCCCAGCAGACTGCGGCAGCTGTGGAATGTGAGGGGAGTTCTAGAGGCTGGAGATTATCTCATGAAGCACACCTGACATCGGGTCGCGCTGTGTGCCTGAGTCTCTCTCTTTGTGTGCGTGCGTCTGTAAGGGGTCATGTCGGCCGCCTGACAGACCATATAGGCCTAACCTTAAATTCTGAATAAAACGTTACAAGTGACTTTGCAGTGTTGATTGATCAAAAAAAAAAAAAGAAAACATGGTTAGACATAATGCTTTGAAAATTGTTTTTTTTTGTGTCATATTTATAGATTATTTTCGTATGTGTAGATTATTTTTGTATCAGATAAGTCTTCTTAATGTGTGTGTGTGTGTGTGTGTTCCCCCTGTAGACCCATGCCATGGAGGGAACCGGTGAACCCGTACTATGTGAACACAGGCTACGCCCGAGCCCCAGCCACCAGCGCCAACGACTCGGAGCAGCAGAGCATGTCCAGTGACGCCGACACCATCTCACTCACTGACAGCAGCGTGTAAGAAACACACACACACACACCATCTCACACACCGACAGCAGCGTGTAAGAAACACACACCACATCTCACTCCCCGTCAGCAGCGTGTAAGACACACACACACACACACCACCTCACTCACTGACGGCAGCGTGTAAGACACCACACCCACCCCCACCCCCCCACCCCATTTCACTCACCGACAACAGCGTGTAAGAGACACACACACACACTATTTCACTCACCAACAGCAGCATGTAAGACGTACACACACACTCTCACACATCAAATAGAAATCTATTGCATCTACTACATTTATCTATGCAGGTGTTGTGTAGATGTCAACTTTCTACCACACAACATATACTTTCCTTGTTATCTTTTTTGTGTGTGTTTTTCCTTGTGTTTGATTAAGATTTTTGCCTTTCTTTATTCTATCTCTCTCTCTCTCTCTCTCTCTCTCTCCCCCTCCCTCCCTCTTAGTGACGGGATCCCTCCGTACCGCTACCGTAAGCACCACCGCAAAGAGATGCAGGAAAGTGCCAAAGTTAATGGCCGCGTGCCACTACCTCATATACCAGTGAGTGCCCGTGTGTGTCTGTGTGAGAGAACTGTGTGAGTGATTCAGTAACAGTGAGTGTGAAGATTGTGTGTGTGTGTGTGTGTGTGTGTGTGTGTGTGTGTGTGTGAGAGTGTGACGATTGTGTGTGTGTTTGTCTATGTATAGGTTCTTGGTTTGTATTGAACGCATCTCTTGCATGTCTGCTATTTCTGTGCTGGCAGGACAGTGGACATCCTAATAAGCTCACATCTGGCATTATGTGTGGTGGAAGCACTTAAAGGTCTCTGTGTGTGTGTGTGTGTGTGTGTGTGTGTGTGTGTGTGTGAGCGAGCGAGCCAGTGCAAGTGTGTGTTATCCTGTGTGTGTGTCAGATCTATTCTTGTTAATTAAGCATCAGTCCAACTTCTTCCTGGGTCTCTAGAGACAGCCCCTTCCACACACACACACACACACATACGGAAATGTGAAAACATGCTCTTCATTGACTGGGTGAGTGACAGTCAGGCTTGTCCTCTGGTGGCCAGTGCACCAGAGAGGAACAAGCCAATTAGGATCATGGATTAAGAGGAACTTGCACTTGGCACATACACTTCCTTTGAAAACTCAGACAGACAGACAGACACACACACACACACACACAAACACACAATTTTTGGCTGAATCTAGCTTCATTGCAGTTTGCATAGACACATGTCCACCCCCTGATGGACATCCACTCTGAATGCACACACACACACACACACGCACACACTTTAAAACACCCACTAAAACACATGCTCTTGATGGATGCATTTATCTGCTGTGCTTAGTGTTCTACATGCAGAGTCCTTTTAATCAGCTGAGCAGACTTGATGCATGAGCACACTCACACACACAGATGCTCAAACACGTGAACACACACACACACATTCTCACATACTTAGTGTCCATCCTTTTTTTTTTTTTTTTAGCTCAGTTTAGCAAGCTGTGGGCAGCTTGTATTGATGGTGTGTGAGTGTGTGTGATGTGTTTGTGTGTCTGTGTGTGTGTGTATTCTATGCGAGATAAAGGGAGGGAGGGAGAAAGAGAGGAGAAGGGATTAAAACCAGCTGAGAGAGAGAGAGAGCGCGATGAGGAGAAGGACTGTTATTTATTTTTTGCTGAATCTCAGTTTCTTTTTTTCAAACCCACCCCCACCCCACTCCATATTGTGAAAGGGATCATTTGGTTGTGCTTTGCAGTGCTGCTCTTGTGGCCAATTAAGCCGTGGTGTTCCCTGAGCAGCAGAGCTCTGTGTTCTTTTCTGCTACAACAGCACTAGCACTGGCTAGCACTGTCTGTCTGTCTCTCTCTCTGTCTGTTTAATACTGACTAGCACTGTCTGTCTCTCTCTCTCTCTCTCTCTCTCTCTCTCTGTCTAATACTGGCTAGCACTGTCTGTCTGTCTCTCTCTCTCTCTCTGTCTAATACTGGCTAGCACTGTCTGTCTGTCTGTCTTTCTCTCTCTCTCTGTCTAATACTGGCTAGCACTGTCTGTCTGTCTCTCTCTCTCTCTCTCTCTCTCTCTCTCTCTCTCTCTCTCTCTCTCTCTCTCTCTGTCTAATACTGGCTAGCACTGTCTGTCTGTCTGTCTCTCTCTCTCTCTGTCTAATACTGGCTAGCACTGTCTGTCTGTCTTTCTCTCTCTCTCTCTGTCTAATACTGACTAGCACTGTCTGTCTCTCTCTCTCTCTCTCTCTCTCTCTCTGTCTAATACTGGCTAGCACTGTCTGTCTGTCTCTCTCTCTCTGTCTAATACTGGCTAGCACTGTCTGTCTGTCTCTCTCTCTCTCTCTCTCTCTCTCTCTCTTCTCTCTCTCTCTCTTCTCTCTCTCTCTCTCTCTCTCTCTCTGTCTAATACTGGCTAGCACTGTCTGTCTGTCTCTCTCTCTCTCTCTCTCTCTCTCTCTCTGTCTAATACTGGCTAGCACTGTCTGTCTGTCTTTCTCTCTCTCTCTCTCTCTGTCTAATACTGGCTAGCACTGTCTGTCTGTCTCTCTCTCTCTCTCTCTGTCTAATACTGGCTAGCACTGTCTGTCTGTCTTTCTCTCTCTCTCTCTGTCTAATACTGGCTAGCACTCTCTCTCTCTCTCTCTCTCTCTCTCTCTCTCTCTCTCTCTCTCTCTCTCTCTCTCTCTCTGTCTAATACTGGCTAGCACTGTCTGTCTGTCTCTCTCTCTCTGTCTAATACTGGCTAGCACTGTCTGTCTGTCTTTTTCTCTCTCTCTCTCTCTCTCTCTGTCTAATACTGGCTAGCACTGTCTGTCTGTCTCTCTCTCTCTCTCTCTCTCTGTTTAATACTGGCTAGCACTGTCTGTCTGTCTTTCTCTCTCTCTCTCTGTCTAATACTGGCTAGCACTGTCTGTCTGTCTCTCTCTCTCTTTCTGTCTAATACTGGCTAGCACTGTCTGTCTGTCTGTCTGTCTCTCTCTCTCTGTCTAATACTGGCTAGCACTGTCTGTCTGTCTTTCTCTCTCTCTCTCTGTCTAATACTGGCTAGCACTCTCTCTCTCTCTCTCTCTCTCTCTCTCTCTCTCTCTGTCTCTCTCTGTCTAATACTGGCTAGCACTGTCTGTCTGTCTTTCTCTCTCTCTCTCTGTCTAATACTGGCTAGCACTGTCTGTCTGTCTCTCTCTCTCTTTCTGTCTAATACTGGCTAGCACTGTCTGTCTGTCTGTCTGTCTCTCTCTCTCTGTCTAATACTGGCTAGCACTGTCTGTCTGTCTCTTTCTCTCTCTCTCTCTGTCTAATACTGGCTAGCACTGTCTGTCTGTCTTTTTCTCTCTCTCTCTCTCTCTCTCTGTTTAATACTGGCTAGCACTGTCTGTCTGTCTCTCTCTCTCTCTCTCTCTGTCTAATACTGGCTAGCACTGTCTATCTGTCTCTCTCTCTCTCTCTCTCTCTCTCTTTGTCTAATACTGGCCAGCACTGTCTGTCTGTCTCTCTCTCTCTCTCTCTCTGTTTAATACTGGCTAGCACTGTCTGTCTGTCTTTCTCTCTCTCTCTCTGTCTAATACTGGCTAGCACTGTCTGTCTGTCTCTCTCTCTCTTTCTGTCTAATACTGGCTAGCACTGTCTGTCTGTCTGTCTCTCTCTCTCTAATACTGGCTAGCACTGTCAACGTCTGTCTGTCTATGTCTCTCTCCCACTCTCTCTCCCCCTCTCCTCTCTCTCTCTCTCTCTCTCTCTCTTCTCTTTCTCTTTCTAATACTGGCTTGCACTATCTCTGTCTGTCTGTTTGTGTGTTTCTCTCTCTCTCTGTCTGTCTAATACTGGCAGCACTATCACCGCCTGTCTCTCTCTATGTCTAATACTGACCAGCACCGTCTGTCTGTCTCTGTCACCATCATCGTCTGTCTGTCTCTCTCTATATCTAATACTGGTCAGCAGCGTGTCCGTCGTTCTGTCTCTCTCTCTATCTAATACTGGCCAGCACTGTGACCACCTGTCTGTCTGTCTGTCTCTCTCTCTCTCAGTGTCTAATACTGACCAGCACTGTGACCGTCTGTCTCTCTCTCTATATCTAATACTGGCCAGAACCATGACCATCTGTCTGTCTCTCTCTCTCTCTATATCTAATACTGGCCAGCACCGTGACCGTCTGTCTGTCTGTCTCTCTAATGTCCATTATCTCCTCTCCCCCTCTCGTAGCGCACGCACCGGCTGCCGAAGGACGTGCACGTGGAGCCCGAGAAGTTTGCCCTGGAGCTCATCAGTCGCCTGGAGTCAGTGCAGAGGGAGCGCGAGGCCCAGGAGCGACTGGAGGAGCGGCTCCGCAGAGTCCGCATGGTGAGGAGGGCTCTGTGTGTGTGTGTGTGTGTGTGTGTGTGTGTGTGTCTGTGTAAAGTGTGAGGGAGTGCGAGGCCCAGGCCTGTTGTTTCTTCAAAACGATGAAAAATGAATTCGAAGCGCATGCCGCTGTATAGAAGTGTTACGCATACAGTTGCTGTCATTTGAAATAGCGTTATGATTGCTGTGAGGTTAGCAAATGAGCAAAATTAGCTCATATGTACATTTAAACACTTCCTGTTTCTGTCTGCGTTAATCTCTGTCCTCTGGCTGCTTGTCTTTGCGCAGGAGGAGGAGGGCGACGATGCTGATGTTTCTGTGGTAACCTCTGGCCCCTCTTACGGCGGTGGCGGCGGCGGCGGCGTTGCCGAGGACGACGCCGAGCGTATCCTGGACGAGCATGTGCAACGCGTCATGAAGACGCCCGGCTGTCACTCCCCGCGTTCACCGCCGCACGCACACCCCCACCCGCACCCGCACGCCTACCACACACACCAACTCAAGCACCCGTACCTCACGCACCCCCACGCACACCCGCACACGCACCTGCCGGAGCCGCTCGAGGCCGGCTGGAACGGAGACGCACACCACTACGGCAGCAGCAGGGGTCGTAGCTATGGCGACGGGATCGGCGCAGGGCCGGCAGAGCTGATGGGCTACGGGTGAGCAGAGAGAGACGTTTATTAAAATATTAAATGATTTCTTTTCTTTTTTGCTTGAGGAGAGTGGGTTTATGTGTACACTTCACATAGGCTCTCTAAGTTGTGTGCGTAGAGTCATGAGTCTGTCGTGTGTTTGGGAGAACACGTGCGGTGTGTCTGTGAAGTGAGCCTGTGTGACTTATTTGAGTAATTATCTCTCTCTTTGTCTTTCTTCCCTCTCTCTTTTATTTTTGTCATGCTCTCACTCTTCTCTTACCCCCCACCCCCATTACTCCCTCTCTCTTTGTCTCTCTCTCCCTCCCTCCTTCCATCTCTTTCCCTCTCTCTTTTCACTTTCGACATTCTCTCACTCTTCTCTTACCCCCCACCTCCATTACTCCCTCCCTCTCTTGCTCTCGCTCTCCCCCCCCTCTCTCTCTCTGTCTCGCTTTCTCTGTCTCTCTGTCTCCCTTTCTCTTTCTGTCTTCATCCCCTCCCCATGCAGGAGTAAGGGGAGCACCTGTCGCGGCGGGGGCTGAAGCCCAAAGGGGAGGTGTGTAAGGGGGAGGAGGTGCGTGGTCCGGAGGGGCGCGGCGTGGAGCCGCCGGTGCCCGTGGAGGAGAAGATCCTGCAGTGGATGATGGACGGGGAGAGCAGCAGCAGCAGCAGCGGCCGCCACAAGAAGAGCACCTACAGGTCCGCCCGAGAGATCTCACACACACACACACACACACACACACACACACAGACACAGAGACATGAGGGCGCGCGTGCGCACACACACACACACACACAGACATGAGCACGCGCATGCACACACACACACACAGACACATGAGCATGCACAAACACACACAGACACAGAGACATGACCGTGCGCTTACACACACACACACACCACACACACACACACACACACACAGACATGAGCATGCGCATGCACACACACACACACACACACACAGACATGAGCATGCACACACACAGAGACATGATCACGCACGCATGCACACACACACCCTCACGTAGACCTTTGTGCACAGTCATTCCAAAAACCATACACACAAACAATGAACGTCCACAAAATACACACACACACACACATATATATAAAACTCCCACATCTGATTGCACACATGCGTGTGACGCACATGAACATTTTTACATAACACTGCATGCATGTATGTGTGTGGCAGTGTGTACCCTCCGTGTGTAATGCGTGTGTATCATATGTGAGAGATCCGTTGCAGTTCATGTGTGTATGTTCTCTCATCCCAATCTTTTTCTTTTCCTTCCTTACCTCCAGTGGTTCCGGAAGCTTCAAGCGCTCCCAGGCTTTGGACCTGTGCCGGTCTGGGCCGGGTTCTCTCGAGCGGTCCAGCGGCGTCAGTGGTGTTGGCGGTGGGGTTCCCGTGCCCCACGGCTGGTCTGGTGGCGGCGTCGGGGGCGGTGGCATGGTCCCCCCGCTGAGGGGGGTGCAACCCTCGCACCCCTTCATCCAGGACCCCACCATGCCCCCCAACCCAGCGCCCAACCCCTTGACCCAGCTGGAGGAGGCCAGGAGACGCCTGGAGGAGGAGAGGAGGAGGAGCGCCGCCCTGCAGGCCAAACAGAGGTGAGACGCAACAGGAGAGAGAGAGAGAGAGAGTGTGTGTGTGTGTGTGTGTGTGTGTGTGTGTGTGTGAGTGGATTAGCGGAGAGAGAGGGAATATAAGAACAGTACATGTTTTTATACCTGATTAAGATACAGAAAGACAAGTGTGTGTTTGAGTACTTATGTTGGGTTAAAGGTTTCACAAGAAGACTGCTAGGTCTTTATAGAACTTTTTTTTTTTTTTTGCTTTTGAGTTTTTATAGTTTTAGTCATTGCAACCTTTGTTTGATTTGTTCTTAGTTTTCCTTCCTGTGTTTTTTTTTTTTCTTTTTTGTTCTACTGGTGCATTATTATGTTGTTGTTGTTGTTTTTGTTGTTGTTAGTCTGGAAGTGTTAGTCTCCCAAAAGGTATTGTTAATCCCTTCCTCAGACTTCATCAATGAGAGAGGAGCACAGGACCACAGGGGGACAAGAGAAAGTCTTTAGTTACTGAGCATCAGCCATGTGTACACACTAGTGTGCCCTCTTTTGAGTTTGTTTGGGGGTGATCCTCCTGTCTCCAATATCCAGCAGTGTGTGGGGAAGAGAGGGATGAGCAGAGGAGGAGAGGGAGCAAGGGAGGGATTTAAGGAGTATATTGTCGAGAGCACTGTTCTTTGAGGTCGCCAAGTGCTGTCGTCAGGAAAGAAGGTCGAGAAACTGCGGTCCGACGTAAGCCGAATACTGAGCTGGCAGCTAACGCTAGCTAACGCTAGCTGATCATGGCAAAGAAATTCACTTTCAGTTTCATCTTGCTCGCCCCTGATCGTTTGCAATTCAGTCTAGGCCTATATGGACCAAATGTCCTTAATCTTTTACCTACCTACCGACAGCACTGATCTCGAAGAAGAGTGCTCTCTTTGGAATGTGCTGGAATACGTCTGTAAAGAGGGGGAAGAATGCAGCAGTTGTAAAAGAGTGAGTGGGAGAGGATTCAGTAGTTGAAAGAATGCAGCAGTTGTAAAAGAGTGAGTGGGAGAGGATTCAGTAGTTGAAAGAATGCAGCAGTTGTAAAAGAGTGAGTGGGAGAGGATTCAGTAGTTGAAAGAATGCAGCAGTTGTAAAAGAGTGAGTGGGAGAGGATTCAGTAGTTTATAGAGGGTGCGCGGAGGAGAGGATTCATTCAGAGGTTGCAACAGTAAGCGGTTGGAAATGGAGGGATGAAGAGTGATGGATGGAAGAAAGAGAAATGAACACGTAAAGAGAGAGAGAGAGTTGAAAAAGTGAGGCGTGGATGTAGGTGAATTGCCATGTCTTCAGGCTTCAGCATCATCTCTGGACCGCACTCCCCTGAGTGGTGGGTTAGGCCTGCATGCATGAACTGTGTGTGCGTGTACATGACGGAGGAAGAAAGACACAGCACAGTGGTGTGTGTGTGTGTACGTGTTTGATAGCCAAGGGTGGCGTGTGTGTGTCTGTGTGTGTGTGTGCGCAGATGGCTTTCTTAGTGTTGAACGGAAACCATATGTGTGCAACATCATTAAAAAAAACTCCATATGTTATACTTATGTGTGAGTGTGGGCCTGAATGTTTTCTCTTGTGAGGGGTGTGTGTGTGTGTGTGTGTAGTTGTGTTTTGTCTAAGCAAGCACTGCATACCACAAGGCTACATGTTGGTGGGTGTGTGGAAGGACTTAAGAAATGTCTCTGTGCTGCTGTGATTAAGGACACTCCCTATGAGTGTGTGTGTGTGTCTGTCTGTGTCTGTCTTTCTGTCTGAGTGTGTCTGTGTGTGTGTGTGTGTGTCTGAGTCTGCATCTGTCTTTGCTTTGAACTGTTGCGTGTGGGAGTGCATGTGAACTGTTTAAAAAGAGTTCCTGTGGTTTTGAGGACGTTTTCAAAGTGAATGTGCAGAGCTCTGCTCGAAACTTTTGAGTCCTACGCCTTGCTCAAGGGTTCACATTGAGGGCCTATTTTTTTTCTATTCGACAAAACTGTTTTTAATCTTTTTTTTTTTTTAATGAACGTGTCTGCATGTCTGTTGTGTAGATTAGTTGTCCAGTATAGGAATTTTAGATTCACTAAAGATTTTAATTCATTTATTTTTTTTAAACTTTTTTTGAATCATGTCCAAACCAGCCAGTTTTGCACAGTGTGTCGACAGTGCAGTCACTACGCCTTTGTACAAATTTTTCAGCCACTAGTGATAGACGACGTGGATATTTCCGTTCATGTTTGCAGTTTTTTTTTGTCAGAGACTGTAGTGGCACAGACCAGTGTTTCTCATCCTATCACATCAAACGTAATATTTTTTTTTTCTTGATGTTGTTTCAGGCACAAGTCAGCCAGGAGGCCCCCTTGTGAGAATGTGACAGTGGCGTACTACTTCTGCGGCGAGCCAATCCCATACCGGACGTCCGTCAAAGGCAGAGTGGTCACCCTGGGCCAGTTCAAGGAGCTCCTGACCAAGAAAGGAACATACAGGTGAGAGAGAGAGGGAGAGAATGAGAAATTTAGATTTAATGATAATTTAATGAACGTTATTCTTTTGTTTGACAATTACAGAATTAATGGGTTCAAGTGTATCTAAACACAAGGTTCACAGAAACGGATCTTAGTGGTAAAAAACTCACAGTTCTGGCCCCGTTGACATACTAGATGTGGATGTAATGGGCTCAGAAGCGGGTCTATATCAATCCAAATGACTCCCCCAGGGGTGGATGGAGAAAGTGAGGAAACTGCTCTTCTGGTGCAATGTTATTGGCACTGACTCCTGAACACAGCCCTAGACTAGACCATGGATCCACCAGCCTGTCTGCAGACTGACTTGATGTTGCGTAGTAAATCTGTCTTAAGGTTTTGCCTGTGTGTGTGTTTACGACAGGTTCTACTTCAAGAAGGTTAGCGACGAGTTTGACTGCGGGGTGGTGTTCGAGGAGGTGCGTGAGGACGACGCCATCCTGCCCATCTTCGAAGAGCGCATCATCGGCAAGGTGGAGAAGATCGACTGAGAGGAGAATGGAAAATAGAGAACGAGTGTGAGTGAGAGAGAGAAGGGAGGGAGAAAAGGACAGAATTGGAATTGCCCAGTGGGAAGAAGGATTGTGTGTGTGTGTGTGTGTGTGTGTGTGTGTGTGTGTGTGTGTGTGTGCACACGCGTGTGTATGAAAGAGAATGCATTTATTAGACAATTGGAGGGCAGAGAAAGAGAGTGTGTGCGTGCGTGTGTGTTCGTATGTCCGTGTGTATGGAAGAGAGAATGTATCTGTTATAAAATTGGAGGTCAGAGAGTGTGTGTGTGTGTGTAAAAGTGTGTGTGAGAGGGAGACAGTGAGTCAATGAATGTGTGTCTTTCGCAAGCCTTAGTCAGAGAGACGGACTGATCATCAATTTGAATGTTTAGTGGGGTGGTGGGGTGATAAACACAACACCCAGTGTCTACACACGACCACAGAGACCCTCAGTCTGTGGCCAAACCCAGAGACATCTTAAGCTTCATGCAGCCGTCTTCCACCCCCCTTCACCCTCCTCTGCAGTGTCTCCCATCCAGTGCTGTAACCAGCTGCTACATCTCACTATATATATATTCAGTGGTGCTCCTTCCTTCTCATTCCCCCCTGGAAACATGGAATGTGGTGGAAAATAGTTCCACATCTCTGAACTCTCCTGTACTGTAACCTCAGCTGAAGAAAAAGTGCTTTCTCACAGTAAATTAAAATACACACACACACACACACACACACACACACACACACACACACACACACACACACACACACACACACACACACACACAAAACAAAGGACTGCTCTAAACACCCATGTTTACCGAAGCTCATATTTTTGATACAATGCTGTAAAGGCTTAGAGAAGATTCCCCATGGAAGGTTTGAAACTTTTTTTTTTGTTATTGTTTTTGGAAAGGGTGAGGATGACCTATGTAGGTACCAATGAATGGGCTCTGTTTTATCTAATGCATCAAGGCTGAAAGTGCTTGGCCTGAACTGTGTGTATGTGTGTGTCTGTGTCTGTCTGTGTGTGTGTGTATGTGTGTGTCTGTGTGTGTCTGTGTCTGTGTGTGTGTGTGTGTGTGTGTGTGTGTCTGTGTGTGTGTGTGTGTGTGTGTGTGTCTGTCTGTCTGTCTGTCTGTGTCTGTCTGTGTGTGTGTGTGTGTCTGTGTGTGTGTGTGTGTGTGTGTGTGTGTCTGTGTGTGTGTGCGCGCGCGCATTTGTTCCTCTCTTTGTCAACATGTGGTCATCTTTGGCTTCCTTTTTTGACCAGACTGTTTATTTCTAAGTCCATTTAACCAGTTAACCATAATAAAAGCTGTGTCATTGACAACAGATAGACATAAATTCAATTTTTTTTGGGGGGGATGCTAGTCTATCTGATGTAACTAACCCTAGGTTACCCTTAATAAATAAATCAGGCGGCCCTTTGTTAGGCTCCATTTTCATTCAGTCATGTCAATAACACAAGGAAGTGTATTGTGTTAAAGGGAAACTGTAAGCAATTGTGCGTCCATAAGGCGTGAGGATGAGACTGGCAGGTGTGGATTAACCAGACTGCGTTTGCTTTAGTGTATTAATCCACCTGTGCACCACATGTAGTTTGCATTTAGAATAGCCACCTTGTGTCCCCCCCCAATCCTAACCAAAGATCACCAGATGTTACAGAATGTACCTGTTGTTTTTTTGTTTTGTTTTTTGTTCTGTTCATCACGGTTTGTTTTTGTCATCTCATTACTACATGGTTATCTGAATTGGCGTTGTTTTGAAAATGAGTGTAGGTGATCTTAGAATAGGCTAATTGACAATTGGTTAAGACGGCCACCACACTGTGGTGGATTTTATTTGCGTATTGGAAAGTTTCGAATCGTCTCCAGGGTCATGGCGGTGCGACTAATTTATTTAACGACTTGCCCAAGACCATATCTCAGAGCCTTACTACAACCACTTGGCCAGTGCTAGAATGATATTCCTCCTCTTCAGTTACACGCTTACGTTTCTGGAATAAACCTCAGAAGCATCACCCTTATCTAATCGATTTTGATATTATGTATAGACCCAAGAACGTGTAGTCACATGGCACACGATTGTTTTGTTGTTGTTTTTTATATATAAATATAAATTCATTTTGACATAAAAGGTTTTTAAGAGGTTTTATCAGATAGCTGTGTAAAGAGTGCCTTTGAATAGACCAAGAAATGTATCAAACGTCAACTGATAACAGACTAGGCTACGTTTGGCAATTGCAGCGTCTCTGCATTCTACTGAGGTTGTTTATTCATTGTATCCTTTTTCCCCCCTCGGTTATTTTTTGTGTGTAATCTCAAATGTATATGCATCGGACTGTAAATATGTAAAAACTTAATCTTACTCCCATATTTCTGTGACCTGTGTGACTGTTTTTTTTTTGTTTGTTTTGTTTTTTCTCATACATTTCAGTCAAATTTCCCACCATTGGAGACTGACTGTTGTACAGGGCTTTTTTTTGTTGTTTTTTTTTTTTTTTAAATAAAAAGGTACTTTGACCAATAAAGAAACAAAATTAAACCATATTGTCAGTGCTGATTTATTATGCCAAAACTGTAGTAAATTATATTATAGTCATAAGAAAAAAATACAATTTTACCAAAATACTCTAGTGAAAAATACTCTTGTGGGAGAGTAATATTTTATACTAGCATTATTAATAAAATAAAATCTGGGCCATATTAATAAAATAGAATAATTCCTGGGACATATTAATGACAAGAAACCTTACTTGTGCCTTCTAAACGCATTTGCTTTTCTTTCCATAGGTTTCTGGAGACAAATGAGGCATGTATGCCCCCTGCTGGCTAAGTAAGGGAAAAGCAGGAACCTCGCAAAGAGAATTATTTAGGCATGTGATGTACATGGGCTACTTTTGGAAGCGTGGTTTTACTGCACTGTGAAAACTTTACAGTTTTACCTCGACGTTACAGCAATTACACTGCAGTTCATGCACCACAAAGCAATGGACTTCATGACACCTCTGCCAACATGGCAATATCTATGCACAGCGGGGAGAGTGGGCCTACGTGAAGGCTATTGAACGCATCAGCTCTCCTATTCAGTAAAATACAGATATAAAGTCAGGGCCTTAAAGACCATGAATAAAGTTATATGTAGTGAAATGAAATGGGGATTTTTTTTTACAGTACATAAGGGAAAAAATGTTTGACCTTGTCATCTTTAGGTCTTGTAAGATTTCCTAGTTCATCCTTCACTCCCTCTCTTCACTTTTTCACTTCATGGTCTTCATCCCGCTTTTGCAGAAAGTGTGCTATGCAGTGGGTTGTGTTTACAGTTTAGCTGTGCTTAAGTGTGTTACAAAATTTGAGTGAGTGTCGGTTGCGCTTTTCTATTAAAAAAAAGGATTATTGCAAAGGGTTACTAATGGTAGGCTACGTGATTTAGATTATTTTAATATCTGGGGGAAAATGGGATTAAATAGGTTAATCACCGTGGTCTCTACAATGGTCTTGGTAGTTCCATTCCTACGTGGTAGGTGGCAGTCTCGCAAATTTTATTTGTTAAAATTTCTTCTGCGTTTGTCTTGCGCATCTCAGGTCAAAGTTGCCGCTGCATGCTTGAAGATTAGCTGGCGAGTTGTGATATTTAATTCCTTAAACCGCAAATGGTTAAACGATGCGTCGTTTATCATAACCACAATGAAAGTGCTGTAAATTCGGTTCCCGCTGATGGTCCTATTATTTAGATACGATGGACGCCTTGGAGAGTGTTGTAGATGAAGTTGCATTGGAGGGTTTGGATGGGATAACTATAGATGCGCTATGGACGAGGCTAGAGAACAGAGTCCCCCAGTTCAGCCTCACTTTAGATCCCCTCACCAAGGAATACCTGTGGAGGTCCCTGGTCTGCAACCCAGAAATCAGGTTCTATGAACTTCCGCAACCTAGGAAACCCATCGTTTTAACGGACCGGTGAGACCGCAGACTGACAGCTGGGCAGCTAACAAGAGACAACGACTTGATGGCACTTATTCTTTAACATTAACTTAATGTTACACAATCATTGCATAACATATTTGCTTGTGTTGTAATGAGTATGTTTACAATATGGGAATGAATATGAGTTGGCTGAAAAATCATTAAAGTTTTCTATTCCCTGTCAGTTTCGCAGAGATTGATCCGGAGACTGGCATTCAAGAAATTCGACGGCTCACTCTAGATGTAGATGATGTCGTCTACCCTGTTCACGTCATCCAGGACAACAAGCATGGAATTCAGGGTTCCTGTCTATATTTCAAGGAGCGGAAAGACATCACAAGGAACATACGAGATGACGGCTTGACTCCCATTCTCACGCTGGAACAAATCGTTTCCAAGTATGACAAGAGTCGAGAGTATCTGTCATATTTAACAGCTTAATTTTGTTAATTAATTAACATTAGCCAGTTCATTAATTGATAGTTCTTCCTGTATACTCCTGTACACATTTTATGATCTCTCCTTGCCATTTCTTGTTGAGAACACCTATGTAACAACAACAACAAAAGTAGGCCTATTACTTCTACATTTTAGGTGGGGCGAGAAGCTGGTTGCCGTGGCATCTCAGGCTGTCCGGTACCGAACTCTGATTGGTCCTGAGGGGGACCCAGAGCTGAAACTGACGGACACCTCCTACTGCATCCTGGAGCGTCTCGGGAGGGCGCGGTGGCAGGGAGAGTTGCAGAGAGACCTGCACGCCAACACATTCAAGTGAGTTGTTTCTTCTTCTTCTTCTTCTTCTTCTTCTTCTTCTTCTTCTTCTTCTTCATCATCATCTTATTCTTGCCTTTAAGACGTGGAATTCTTTTTGGATTTATTGTCCAATTCCCTTTTATTTGTTTATTTCTCTTCCTTATTCCACAGAGTGGACGCGAGGAAGATGCACTACCTGCGCCGGTCACTTGATAGGAACAAAATGATTACCATGCAGACGCACGTGATCCGCATGGCCAGCGGGGGGCAGCAGTGTTCCATCCTCCTGCTGCTTAACCGCTTCCATGTGGACAGGTGAGTTTTGACAGCTTGTTTTTGAATTTGAGCAGTTTTGAACAGCAGGCTTATTTTCCTCATCGGCAACATCGGCACTTAGGGCAGTGCCCCAAGCATGGAGTTGCAAGAGAATGTAGTGTTGTGGGCCTGTCAAGATGATACAACTGTTGTGCACAGGCCTAACGAGGCCTTACTGTCGCTGCCACTTGTCAGTGGTAATGGATTGTTGTTGTTTGTCCTAGGAGGGGCAAGTATGACATTCTTATGGAGTGCACCTCTAACATCCTCTCCACGTTGCCCAACAACATTGGCATCATGATCAAACTCCGACATCAGCTGGTAAGCAGCATTCTAATGCACTTGTGCGAGTGTGTGTGTGTGTGTGTGTGTGTATTTCCTTCAATTTCTTTGTTTTGTTATCTGGTTTGATTTCTGCCCCTCCTGTTGGAAAACAATATTTAGAAGTGTCTGTTATCTCCAACCACTATTCATGTTCTTGTCTCTTCCTTATGAACATGCATGTTCTCTTTCTGTGTCTGTGCATCTCTCCACTCAACTATCCACACAATATCCACTCCCTCCATCCCTGCATCCTCCTTCCCTCTCTCTCTCTCTCCCCCTAACTCCCTCCATCATCCATCTATCCATCCATCCATCCATCCATCCATCCATCCATCCATTCATCCCTCTCTCTCTCTCCCTCCATCCATCCATCCATCTATCCATCCATCCATCCCTTCCTTACTCTCTCACTCTATATCTCGTCTTCTATCCCTACAACCATCTATCAGCATGTCTCAGAGCGCACTTTCAAGCGTGTGTACCACTATATGGCGGCGGCCAAACAAGTGGAGGTCATCAGTCTCCCTCTGCACCAGATCACACCCGGCGCCGGGCCCCTTAAGTCCAAGAAGGGTACGTATGTGTTTTATATCTTTCTTTCTTTCTTTCCTTCATTAAAATGTGTCAGAATTCTGAGTAAGCACAGTATCATTTCATTATGGTATTTTTTTAATGTCATTTTCATAACTGAATGGAGACAAATCCACAAATGTTCACATTCAAAAAAATACATTTTAATTTGAATAATTTGATTAGATTGACTTCCATTGCATGGAATTGCCCTGTCCCTTCCCATTGTATACATGGCATCTCTGATTGGTGGATTTTAACAGGAAATGACATTATGGTGCGTTGCCTCAAGCTCCTCAAGCCTTACGGGAAGAAGAAGGAGGAAGAGGATGATGAGGACAACGAGGATGACGACAACTACGGGAAGAATTTGATGGCAGAAGGGCGGGATGTGGAGAGAGATGTGGCCTCTCACGCTTATGAAATTGGTCAGTTTGCACACGCCATTATTTATCTGTTTTTTCAAAGTAGGAATGGCCATGTCAAATTTTGGAAGGAAATCCCACTTTGGTCTCAAAAAAAAAGCTAGTCTGTAGACACCCTGTATGTTTGTTATTACATTAAGGCATTTAGCAAACACTTTTATTCAAAGCGACTTACATTTGTCAGCTATCGATTACTTCAGTGCCAGTCTCCCCTAGAGCAACTTGGGGTTAAGTGCCTTGCTCAAGGGCACAATAGGTGGCAGCCGGGATTTAAGGTTTGTGCAATATGTGCAGAGACCTTCATTTTACTTGGTCTAATACGGAGACTGACATTTTCATGACCAGTCACATTCTGTGGATGTGTTCCGACATTTGTGTGTCCTGTTCTGTGATTGGCTGATTGACAGTGGTGACTGCGGGGACCAAAGGCATCTCCCAGAGTGAGCTCAGGAAGCGGCTGAACATCGGCAAGCTAGAGGGCCGCATGATCTGCAGGCTGCTGGAGAGGAATGACATGATCAAGGTACGAGCCCCCGTCTTTTTTTCTTTCTTTTATTGTCAGATGAATCATCCTCCTCCCGCTCTTCCTCTTCCTCCTCTTCCTCCTCCTTCCTCTTTCTTCTCCTCCTCCTCTTCCTCCTCCTCATCATCAGGAAAAAAATCTGTATTGATATGTGATTGAAAATGAAAGAATGACAGTAAATTTATTAATGTATTATAAAGTAATACAAACAAAGGTCATTGAACTACCAAGATGAGAAAAGACCACAGAGTTTGTTTGGACACAAACTGGGGGTCAGTTTCCCAAAGATAGACTTTGACCATGGATTCGTATGAATGTAGTGAATGGTCCGACTCCACATAGACATCTTAAGTGTAGGCATGCAGACTTGTGAAAATGTCCAACTGCTGTTGAAGAGGAATGACAAGTTCAAGATACAAGCTGATATGACGACATATGAAGTCCCTTCTCCTCTCCTCTTTTTCCTCCTCCTCCTCCTCCTCCCCTCCTCTTCCTCCTCCTCCCACCCCCTCCTCCTCTTCTCTTCTTCCTCCTCTTCCTCATTCTCCTCCTTCCTCTTCCCCCTCCCCCTCCTCCTCCTCCTCCTCCTTCCTCTTCTTCCTCCTCCTCCCCTCCTCTTCCTCCTCCTCTTCCACCTTCTTCTCCTCCTCCCCCTCCTCCTCGTTCCTCCTCCTCCTCCTCCTCCTCGTCATCTGCAGGGCTTCATGGAGGACGAAGGTCGCCAGCGCACCACCAAATACATCAGCAAGCTGTACGTGGAGCAGAGCGAGCTCAAGAGGCAGTTCACCAAAGAGAAGGAGCGCAGCGAGCAGCTGTACGGCCACGGAGAAGACGCGCACACGCCCTCGCGCACGCCCGCCGGGGTGCTCATACAACCCTCCGCGTCGAAAACGCGCGCGGCCCCGTCCGCTAAACGCAAGAAGGTGACGGCGGCGGCGGCACCGACACCGGCGGAACAGGAAGACGTTGCGAAGGAACTGGAGATGCGGGAGAAGGACACGGATCAAGAACCACGTGAAGAGGCGGGGCCGGAACAAGAAGCGCAGAAGGTTCCGGAAGGGGAATCGGAGCCTACGAAGGGGAAGGGGAAAGGGAAAGGGAAGGGAAAGGGCAAAGGAAAGGGAAAGGGCAAAGCGGGCGCCCAGGGGGAGGTGACTGGCACAGAGGGCACAGCAGCGGGCACTCCAAGCCGACTGAAACAGACCAAACTCAGCTTCGTCAGTGCCAAGTGTGAGTAGTGGAAATCTCTCTCTCTCTCTCTTTCTCTCTCTATTCCTCTCCCCTTTCTCTCTCTCTCTCTCTCTCTCTCTCTCATTATCTTGATGGCTTTTCTTCTCTTTTTATGTGGTTCACTCGCTCACACATCACCACACACACACACACACACACACACACACACACACACACACACACACACTCATGTTCTCTTATGCCGTTCTCTTTGTTAATCACTCACTCCCAGACATACATCCACACATTCCATGTCTCTCATACACACATACACATACACTCATTTTTCACACAAGCATACATGCACACACACTCCCTGTATCTCCCCGACACACACACACACACACACACACACACACTGGTTATTTCAGTGTCTCTTACCCACATGTTTCTATTCCCTGTTTTCTCCAGCAAAGTCACCTCCTCCCTCTGTCCATCTGGTTGGTGATGAAACACTGGAGTTTCTGGAGCAGGAGGCAGGGGCTGGGGTGTTGAGTCAATCAGAGCTCATGATGGACACCTCTGCCGTCACTGATCCCGCCACCAGTCCGGCCCCCAATCCAGCCGCTAGCCAGAGTCTCATCCAACCAACATCTCCGGACGAGAATGTCACAGTTGTGGAGGAGGTGCTTGAACCAGGAATGGTTGGTGTCCGATTGATTGATTGATTGATTGATTGATTAATTGATTAACCTCTTAAATGAGTTGGTCACATTATTCCCAGTGCCACCCCCCTGATGTATGGAATTAACAAACGAGAGGGATGCAGAGACAACCTATGTCGAGTCCATTAATTCCATACATTCCATACATACATTAATTCCATACATTCCTAGTGCCACCCCCATGAAAGTCTTTATCCTGCGTGTGTATACCCTCAATAAGTTAAACAAACTGGAGAGACTAGTTTTCTCCTCCTTATCTCCTCCTCTATAATAAGTTATATTAGATATTATACCGTTAGGTCCGATTCAACCATTTAGCAATTTCTGATTGGACGAGACGCATTCTCCAAGTCACTAGGCGTAAAGATATCCCACGATTATACCATGGGTGACTCTTCACAGCTAATAATCACTCCACATTTTCCAGTGCGAGAACTTCCAAACCGTTGATTAACTGTTGCGTTGCTTGGGAACGGCAGACGCAAAAGTAAACTTAGAACTATTTTGTGGGGAGGAGGATGAACGAACGTAAATGAAAACTAAACAGTAGAAAATATAATTCAATTTCTTAAAACTTTATTAGTTGATAATGGAACTGTTGTGTGAAAGTAATATAACACTCGTGGTCGTGAGGTGGTTCATGGATATCCTTACGAGTGTGGTTACCTTTGTCACTCAGCCTTCAGCTACGTGCCTGTGGCCGAACCACATTTGTGAGGATATCAACAAACAGCCTCACCCCTACTTGGGTTATATTGGTTAATTAACTAATGAATATTTAACACCGTATGTGTGTTTGTTGTGTTTGTCATAGAAACTGTCAGAAAAGGCTCGCAACTCAGTGGAAAATAAGAATGTGACGTATCGGCTTCTCAAACGCAAGAACATCATCATCGAGACCGTCCGCAGCCTCAAGATCATAGAAAATATTTACACGTGAGAAACACACACACACACACACAGACATATATATACATACACACACACACAAATGCTTATACACTAACATACATAAATGTCACAGACAGACAGGCAATCAATTTGCAGTTCACTCACAGAATCTAGGGGTGAGAATTGATAGGATTTTATCAGTATCAACGCCATGGTCCATTCTGCTTGTCAGTCCAATTCTTTATCAATCCTGTGATCAGTTCCTTACTGTTTAGAAGGTATTCTACACAGGTTTACAGTATCAGCATGTAGGCTAGCACATACCTAGCAGCTACTTAGAATGAGGGAAAGAACGTTTTATCTGTTTCAATGTTATTTTCAGAAAGACCACTTGACCCCTGGTCTGAGAA
>PYXC01000140.1:135000-142500 GCA_015244755.2 Tenualosa ilisha | reverse complement strand
ATTATCTCCCTTTCCCACACTCTCTCTCCCTCTCCACCCCCTCTCTTTTGTCCCTCTCTTCTTCCTCCCATTCTCTCTCGCTCTCTCTCTCTCTCTCTCTCTCTCCTCTCTCTCTCTCTCTCTCTCCCCAGTCTATGTGGATGAGATCAGTTGGAAGCGCTATGTTCCCCCACTGCCAGTGCATAAGGAGTTTGGGCCAGGCTGGGCCCTGACCAGCGACATCCTCATCAGCCTGCCTCTCTCCATCCTTATACAGATCATTCACATCAGCTACAAGGTACACTCACACACACACACGCACACACACACACACTCACACACACACACACTCACACACGCACACACACACACACACACACGCACACACACACACTCACACTCACACACACACGCACACACTCACACACACACACACTCACACGCACACACACACACTTATCGAGTATACTGTATGTCATTCACGTCAGCTCTATGATATAACTCCATCTGTGCATTAACTCTATGATATCACTCAATCTGTCTGCATTAACTCTGTGGCAGAACTCAATCTTTCTGTATAAACTCTGAAATATAACTCCATCTGTCTGCATTAACTCTATGATATAACTCCATCTGTCTGTGCTGCAGGTTGATGGTCTGGAGGAGTATGTGAATGACCCGGTGAAGAAGCACTACCTTGTCAGGTTCCTGCCCTCGGCCATGAAGAGACAACTGCTCTACAGACGGTACTGCAAACCCCCCATTTTAATGTACTGTGTTGTCCTACAAACCCCCCATCCTCATGTACTGTGTGTTCTCTCACAGTGAAGTATGTCTTTAGCTTCAGTGAGAGTGGACTTGACTCCTATTCTGCACTTACATGTGACTAACTTATTAGCACGATACAGTTCTAACTTGCACACACCCATTATTACAACATCATTGGGTGTATGGCTGCATATTGTTACGGTATACTCTACAGTACGTCTACAGTAGCTCTGACTGATGGTCTCTCAGCTAACAGAAAACATGAGACAGTTCTAGATTGCACACACCCAGATGTTTATTATTATGTCGTTGTGTGCGCTTGAGTGTGTGTGTGTGTGTGTATGTGTGTGTGTGTGTGTTGCTAGGGTATACACTGCATCATTGTTATGTACTCTACTTTACATCCTCTCTTCAGTACCTCTGATTATGATCATGTTTATATTAATTGGTATTTATATATATATAGTATTTATATTATATTTATATATATAGTATTTATATTCATTGGTACACACACTTTTATCTAGCCTGACAAGCCATCAAAATGTATAGTCTGGCTATGACTGATAGACCGGGCTCAATCCAAGGGGTGGAATCAGCGATTGTCTTTCAAGCCCCCTCTGCGCGATACGTGGCATAATAAACTACCGCTAGTGTATGTCTTGGTGACTCTCTACGAGGATAGAGTGAGGTGATTGGTCCTACCAAACTTGGGAGAACAGCTACTTAGGTTCTATGGTTCATTTCTAGATGTACCTGCATAGCAAACCATTTGCAACAGCCGGGGTGTGTCTAAATTACTAGGCTAACTTTTATCCAAAGCGAATCATTAATGATTTATGTACCAATGTGCCAATGTGCTCTCTGCCGACAGGAAGTACGTGTTCAGCTTCTGTGAGAGTGTGGAGCGGCTGTGCAGCATGGGACTCATGCAGTTTGGCCCCGTGGAGAAGTTTCAGGAGAAAGATCAGGTACTGTTGCTCCCCAGCCTCTGCAGGAAGCTCTGAACTTTTTACCAGCCTTTTCTCTAACAAAGCATTGATAGAGAGTATTGAACAGACATTTTTCTTACAAGGTGTTAATCGAGAGTTTTTACCAGACATTTCTCTTACAAGGCATTGATTGAGAGTTGTGGGGAGTGGAATGAGTGAGTTTTGATCCTTGATCGTTGTTGTTATTGTTGTTGTTGTTTAGGTGTTTGTGTACCTGAAGCGTTACGCCACCATCACTGACACCACACCGTGCGAGCCCCACTATAACCTGGCGAAGAGCCCTCGGCCGTTTGAGCATCGCCGCTACCAGTTCCTTACTGCCCAGGATGTGGACAGCTACTGGTTCGACCTGCTGTGTGTGTGCCTCAACACACCTCTAGGTAAACCTCAGAGATTCACAGCTGTTTTATACCTGTAAGAGCACACATGTGCATGAACACACACACACTCACACACACACACACTTTGTGTGCTCTTCATTTAGGACTGATTCGTCTCTATGCTGTGGAGGGGCAGGACACAGAGGCGAGAGAGAAGCCAGACCCGCACAAATATCCCAAGACTCGCCAAACTCTTCGGTTAGTCTACACACACATATACACATCACAGACAGACATGCACACACACACACACACACACACACAAACAAACAACCATATGTGTAAGTGTGTTTTTGAATTTGGTTTCCTCCAGCCGGAGCCGTGACGTGGTAGATGACGGCGTAACCCCGGGCGATGGTTTGGGTGCAGGCGGGCTGGACTCTGAGTTCTACGCCCACCTGAAGAGGAACTGGATTTGGAACTGCCACCTTATTGATAAGACGGCCAAGGATGTGAGTCTAGACACATGGGGCTGAGTGATTTGCCAAAAATAAAACTGTTGAATGATTTGAAAAAGTATCCAATTGCAAGTTTGTTTGTTTTTTTCCCTCATTGCGGACAGATGTTTCAATTGCTATTTGATTTGCAATCAAATTTTTCAAAGTCAGGCATGAGTTCAGTATCCACTGTATAATAAAGTACTATACTGTAAAACTATTAAATAATTATAGTAGTTCACTTGTAGTATGCTTGTAGTATGCTTGACTTCTTGGACATGACTTTCAAGGTGCAGCTGTAACTGTCTGTACTGTCTCCTCTGTCAAAAAGGACAAGTCAGTCCTTGAGTAAGCAACAGGGGTCCAAATGTTTCTAAAGTGCTTGGACCCCATTATCACCTCATCACATCATTTTTGTTTTCCAGGGCACAATAACCCTTCAGACCAGCCCCAGTGTCAGGTTACGCAATCTACTGAACAAACACCTGCTCTCGAAGAATGTCATCGCAGGTGTGTGTGTCTGTTTGTGTATGTGTGTGTGTGTGTGTTTGTGTCTGCTTCAGCATGCTTGTGTCCATCTCATTTGTTATTTGGGTTGCTAGAAGGTGTGTATGAATGGTTTTGTCTGCCTTTGTGTGTATGTGTGTCTGTCTGTCTGACTGTGTGTGTGTGCGTGTGTGTGTGTGTTGAGATCTTCATCTCTCTAATCTATCATGCCCCCCGCCCCCCCCCCCCCCCCCCATACCACTTACCCAGTGAGTGACAAGAGCAGCCCCAACCAGGCCAAGCTGCTTCTCCCCAAGCTTGTGGATGAGGAGGTGCAGACGGCCCTGGAGCCCAGCTCCCGCAACCAGGAGAACCGCGGCGGACGCAAGCAGAAACGCAAGCGCCTCCGCAAGCCGCAGAGCACCTCCAAGAAGAAGGAGAAGAAGGAGAGGAAGGCCAAGAAACGTAAGTGGATGAGAAGAGGAGGAGGAGAGGAGGAGGAGGAAGAAGAAGAAGGAGAGCAGGAAGGAAGCGAAGGGAATGAGAGCGAGGAAGATGGTGAGACGACAGAGGTCGCCAGGAGGTCACGCAGGACGGAGAGAAGAGAGAGAAGGAGGAGAGAGAGGAAGAGAAGGAGGAGAGAGAGGGAGAGAAGGAGGAGAGAGAGGGAGAGAGAGGAACAGGAGGAGATGGAGCGCTTGATGGAGCAGTCGAGAGCGAGGAGGAGACAATGTGAGAGGAGGATGGAGGGATGACCAAGGGAGGGAGGGAGAGAAAAGAAAAGAGGGAAAGGTAGAAGAAGAGGGAAGAAAAACTGACAGATTAGAATATTGTTATTATTGTTATATGAAGTATTATTTTAGCACACACAGTGCACAAGCAGTCAGTGACGCTGCAGTACAGATAATATATATGCATTATTATTTTTCTGGGTCATTTCTCCACTCTGCTCCATTTCTCTCTCTACCTCTCTCTCTCTCTCTTTGTCTCCCTCTCTTTTTCTCTCACTCTCTCCTATTTCTTCCCTCCTCCTCCTCCATCCTCTTCTCTCTCTCTCTCTCTGTTCCCTATTCCCATTCCTTCTTTCTTCTTCCATCCACCATCTTCACTCTCCCACCCTGTCTTTCTCTCCCTCTCTCTCTCCCACCCTGTCTTTCTCTCCCTCTCTCTCCCCCGCTCTGTCTTTCTCTCCCTCTCTGTCCCCCACTCTGTCTTTCTCTCCCTCACTGTCCCCCACTCTGTCTTTCTCTCCCTCTCTCTCTCCCACCCTGTCTTTCTCTCCCTCTCTCTCCCACACTGTCTTTCTCTCCCTCACTGTCCCCCACTCTGTCTTTCTCTCCCTCTCTCTCTCCCACCCTGTCTTTCTCTCCCTCTCTCTCCCACACTGTCTTTCGTTCCCTCTCTCTCCCACTCTGTCTTTCTCTCCCTCTCTGTCCCCCACCCTGTCTTTCTCTCCCTCTCTCTCCCACTCTGTCTTTCTCTCCCTCTCTGTCTTTCTCTCTCTCTCTCTGTATCCCTCACCCTCCACTCCTGTAGCGGAGGTGCGTCAGTTCCTGGATCAGACAGACCGTGCTGCTCTCCAGAGGATGACCCGTAAGAGGGTGGCCTGGAGTCAGCAGGAGGACAGCCTGCTCATGCTCTGTAGGGTGGCCTGCCACTTCCTCAACCGCAAGGTACTGTGTGTGATTTTGTGTGTGTGTGTATGTGTGTGTGTTTGTGTTTGTGTGTGTGTGTCTCCTCTCTCTCTCTGTCTCATCAAAAATTTTACAGGTTTATAGTCTCTCTCTCTCTTTCTGTCTGTCTCTCTCTCTTTCCCTCTCTTCCTCTCCATTCCTTCTCTCTCCTTGGTAGATCAAGAAGGCGTTTGTGCCGTGGCAGGTGGTGAGGGACCTGCTGCACGCTGAGTTTGAGGCGTCTCTGGACAAGACCTCTCACGCCGTGGGCCGCCGCGCACGCTACATCATGAAGAACCCACAGACCTACCTCAACTTCAAGTGAGCACTGACACACACACACACACACACACACACACACACACACACGAATCTGAACCCGAAGTGCATGTTGTGTTTATTGTTTGTCATGTAATTGGTGGTGTTTATTTGTTTGTATGTGATTAGGATCTGTCTGGCTGAGGTGTATCAGGACAAGCCTCTGGTGACAGAGTTCAACAACAGAGCTGGGGACTACAATGACCCACGGGTATTTGTTTGTGTGTGCGTGCTGTGTGTTGTGTGTGTGTGTGCATGTATGTGTGTTTCTTTGGTTTGATGTCTTGGCCAATTCTTAACAGTTGTCTGTGGGGTGTGTGTGTGTGTGTGTGTGTGTGTGTGTGTGTGTTGTAGGTGTGCACTGAGGAATTCAAGGAGTTCATGGCAGTGTTGAGAAGGAAGTTCAGCAAAGCACTTGGCTGCAGGATTAAAATACCAGACACAAAGGAAGAGCTTTTCCAGAGGTACACAAACACACACACACAAACACACACACACACACACTATTTAGTCCATTTTAATATAGCACATAGGGTTCTCAGTGCTACTACTTTATCGCCTAATTCAGGTTTAAGGTCTACGCTCCATACACACACACACACACACAGACACACTCTTTTTAATCCATTTTTATATTTACATATACTGTAGTTGTCAGTTCTCCTACATATTTTAAGTGATCAGTTGTCAATTATTCCGCCATTTCAGGTTTAAGGTCTACGCCATTGGAGACGATGGCACAGGCGAGTCTGTGGATGTTCTCAAAAAGTATGTGCATACCTGTGTGTGTGTGTGTGTGTGTGTGTGTGCGTGCGGGAGTGCGTGTGACAGTGAAATACAAGTCACATTTAAATGATTAAATGAATAAACAAAGTCATTGTTGTTAAAGCTACTGGTCATGAATGTACGCAAACATACATATTAGTATTTCAAAATGTTGTGTTTGATTTTTGCAGTGAAGAAGACATCCATTCTCTAGTTTTGAATAATCTGATTCAAAGCACACTGGCAGTGTCTAACCATCAAGTGAAGACCAGACTGTCTTTCCAGGTGAACAAACACACACACACACACATACACACACTTGTCGTGACACACTGTCAAAGGCAAATATTTTCTCTCTCTCTTTGTCTTAATTTCTCTCTTTCTTTCCCCCTCTCTCTCTCTCTTTCTCTCTCTCCCTCTCTCTCTCCAGACGTTCCACCTGTATAGCCGGTATAAACATGAGATCCTGTATGAGGCTTTCCTGAAGTGTCAGCGCAACGGCCTGGTTAACCGGCGCAGGAACGAGCAACGCTACGGCGTCAAGAAGGACCGCTCCCTCCCCATCATGCCCATGTCCTATCAGCTCTCACAGAGCTACTACAAGTAAGGCCCGTTAGCCAATCACATACCCCCGAGTGACTGCACCGCAGTCACTTAGTTAGTGGGCTTTTTTTTATATTAATCAATGTTATTTCAGCTCAGATTTCTTCATACTCTTTTCTCACCAGCACTGAGGTCATAGATATTATGGGATTGAATTAGTTAAGTTTGTATTCCATGGACTTCAAGGCAAGTCAAATTGTCCAAACTTTAAGGACCACTGGTGCATGCAGTGGAACTTTGTAGTTGCACTGTACCTAATTTTGGTTGCATGTGTGCCCACATTGGTTGTACCCTAGACTGTCAACTGTTACTTGGCCAGCAAGCAGTTAGAAAATCAATAAATCACTTATATATGAACATATAGAAAATCATTTCGACAGTTTATCATGCCTGTTTATATGACCAACATATAATTTTTTTTTGCTCCGTCTGTGTGTGTCAAAGGAAATAACATTTTTGCCGTTCCCCCTTATTTAGAGTGTTCACATGGCGCTTCCCGGCCCCCATGTTCACTGAGGCCTTTGACTACCTGGAGAAACTAATCCAGGCCGGAGGGGTGGACCAGCCCAGTGCCATCCACGTGCTGCCCAAAGAGACCAAACAGGATAAAGAGGAGGAGGAGAAAGGAGGAGGACTAGAGGAGCAGAAGGAGAAAGAGAAGGACATGGAGACCGAGGAGACAGCAGCTGAGACTGAAAAGGAGAAAGAAGCCAATGGTAGGACAGTGGATCCCAATGGAATCCCCCCTTTTATTAAGCCCTAAACTCTAAGACCTGAACCCTCATGACTTGTGTGGACTGTATAGCCCTGTTTATATTTTGCGCCTTTAGCCCAGGAACTTTGGCTCAGGAACTTTAGCCCAGGAACTTTGTTCCTGATGGGTTTATATGTATGTATAGTGGCCCAGGTAGCCAACTGACAAAAACTGGAAAAAAGAAAAAAAATCTGTAGCCATAGTAACCGTTTATTATGATGTGTAAGCACCAGAACTTGGCCCCTGTGGTTCTGCCCCTACAGGTTGGCCTGTTGGCAGGGAAATAGTTCCAGGTTTGGCCCTGTTTAAGCCTAGCCCAGTACAGTATAAACTCCTACCTGGACT
>PYXC01000140.1:112500-130000 GCA_015244755.2 Tenualosa ilisha | reverse complement strand
AACAAGCAGATCTAAAAGGTGTGTTTGTGTGTGTCCGTGAGGATCCTTTGCTTGAACATGCTACCAACAAGTAGACTGATGCTGAGATCTGTTTCTAATCTGAATGAATATTTTAGATGTTGAGGGAGAAGGATGGTCTAATGATGGGCAAATGGTGGAGGTGATGGCTTGAACATTTGGACTGCAGCTATTACTAATGAATTCTGCGTGTGCTTCTCTTTTCAGGTGCTGTTGAATGTTTGGCCCCTTCAGAGGATCAGTGAGTGTTTCTGTCTGTCTGATGTGTTTTTTTCTGTCGATCTGATGAGCTTTACTTGACCCCCAGACTAATCTCTTACCAATCCTGCTCTTATCCTAATAAATATCTTTCTCTGTCCCTCTGTTTTTTGTCTCCCTCCCCATCTCTTCTCCATCCCTTTCTCTCTTTCTCCGTACCTCCTCTTCTCTCTCTACCTCTCTCTTTCACTCTCCTTCCTTCTCCTGCCACACCTCCCGTTCTCTCCCTGCCTCTCTTTCTCTCCTCTGTGCTCTCTCCTTCCTTCTCTCTCCCGACCTCTCTTTCTCTCCTCTGTGCTCTCTCTCTCTCCTTCCTTCTCTCTCCCTTCCTCTCTTTCTTTCTCCCCTTCTTCTACCTACCCATCTCTCCTTTCCTGCTCCTACTCTCTCCTCCCGCAACCCCCTTCATCCCTCATCCCTCTCTCAGGTCTGTTGATCACATCAGTTTCATCAGTCGCCCGTGGCGTTCGGTGGATGGTTCGGTAAATCGTGCCGTGTGTAAGGGCCTGCTGGAGGGGCTCCTGGACCATGTCATGAGCCGGCCCGGCATCACCGAGCCCCAGCTAGTTCAGCACTACACACGCGTGCTGCAGCCCGTTGTCGTCATTGACCTCATGCAGGTGAGGCGAACGAACACGCGCACACACACGCTTGCTCGCATGTATACATGTCAGAAGTTGGCCCGGCATCTCTGAGCCCTAGCTAGTGCAGCACTACACACTTATGTGCTATATAGCCTGTCGTTGTCATCGTTCATGTTTACCGTAACTGCATGATGTTGAACACACACACACACACACACTCACACACTTATACATCGCTCAAGCACAGCCCATGCATGGTGGTGCAACCCATCATCATTAACATCATACAGGTGAGATGAACAAGCACACTCACCGACAGCACTACACTGTACCATTCATACTGTAGCCTTATGCCCTCTGGGATACTGTTGTGTATTACAGCAGGGGGCTCCAACAGCTAGCTCTCCAAAGGGTCAAAGTAAATGTAAATAAATGTCATAACACAGTCACAAACGTTTTCAAACCTGCTCAGATCTCTATGAAATTCAAACATCCTGTCCTGTCTGGTACAAAAATGATCCCAGTTTTACAAGGATACAAGGAAATGTTATTGTCACATGCATATGGTTACTGAGTGTAAAAATGTTTCTCAGCCTGTTTGTGCATCCATCCATTAAGATGGATTATGCAAAAAAAAAAGAATATTGTTGACAAAGGGCAAGAGCTATGTGGCTTGCTTGGGGAGGGGGCGGGGCAATTACAACAATACTCCACACATTAACAAGGAGCACCAAGGAGCATGTTACTGCTCTCACATGAGAGGTGATGTCAGTAGTGCCGACCATATTTGGCTATGTAACCATGGAAAATAAGGTTCCTTAAGGTCAGTATTTTTTCAAGCAGGAGATATCTTTCTCCCACAATTTAGATGACACTTAGATTAGATGCACTGCGCTGTATTTGTGCAAGATGGTAAAAGACGTTTAGCTCCAGGACTATCAATAATACAGATGTACATTTACATTTATTTAATTGTGCATTTAGCAAACACTTTATCTAAAGCACTACATTGTCATACATCAGGCCAGTCTCCTCTAAGCAACTTAGGTTAAGTCTTGCTCAAAAGGCACAATGGTGGCAGCTGGAATTCGAACCCACAATTTTCGAGCTACTTAGCATGCTAGCCTTAACCACTATGCCTCAACTGAGAGTAAGCTGTAACAGTAGTAGTGTGGCTCTCGGCCACATAGATTTTGTTGAAGTACTTGAAGGAAAAAAGGTTGGGAGACTCCTGTATTACAGTAATGAATAGGTAGCTACAGTAACAGTGATAATAACAATATTTCTCTCTTTCTCCCCTAACCACCCCCCTACCCCAGACTCTGGT
Organism: Tenualosa ilisha; assembly: GCA_015244755.2. Taxonomy (NCBI): domain Eukaryota; kingdom Metazoa; phylum Chordata; class Actinopteri; order Clupeiformes; family Clupeidae; genus Tenualosa; species Tenualosa ilisha. The sequence continues at coordinate 127,813 of PYXC01000140.1, read as the reverse complement.
GGAGCTGGGCTGTGTTCGGAGACGTTACGTGTGTCCAGTGGCCAGCACCTCGCTTTTCTCGCCTCTGCAGCGCCCGGACGTGTGTGGAGAAGAGGTGGCTGCGTGCGCAGGCTACACGGCCTTCTACGAGCCCACTGTGGAGGCGGGTCTCCTGCTGGCCAAGGCCTTCCCCCATGAGAAGAACTGGAACCACTGGGCAGCCCTGCAAAACCAGTACCTCAAGCAGCAGCTGCAGAAACAGAAACAACAGCAGCAACAAACAGCCGCTGCGGCAGCAGAAACTACGAATGCAGTGTCAGAACTGTCAACGGCAGCAGCAGAAACAGCTACGGGAGCTGCAGGAGCAGCAGAAACAGCTACAGGAGCTGCAGGAGCAGCAGAGACAGCTACAGGAGCTGCAGGAGCAGCAGAAACAGCTACAGGAGCTGCAGAAACAGATACAGCAGCTGCAGGAACAGCAGAGACAGCTACAGGAGCTGCAGGAGCAGCAGAAACAGCTACGGGAGCTGCAGGAACAACAGAGACAGCTACAGGAGCTGCAGGAACAGCAAAAACAGCTACAGGAGCTGCAGAAACAGATACAGCAGCTGCAGGAACAACAGAGACAGCTACAGGAGCTGCAGGAACAGCAGAGACAGCTACGGGAGCTGCAGGAACAGCAGAGACAGCTACAGGAGCTGCAGGAACAGCAGAAACAGCAACAGGATCTGAAGAAGCAGCAGAAATGGCAACAGCAGCAGAAGGCTCAAGAGAGTGATGTCAGAAACATGTGACTGTGTGTGTGTGTGCGCGTGTGTCATGAGACTGGCTGAAACTACTCTCTTATGCTCTTTTTCTTTGACTCTGACTTATACGCACACAACACTCAAGGCCCAATCTCTGACTCTCTCAAACTGAATGTAATTCTTTTAAGTAAACATTGTGATATTTTGTTGGTCTTTTTATTTGTTGGTGAAATAATGCAAAATTAATAAACTCCTTGCAGTGTTTTAAAAATGTTCATGAGACGAAATGTTTATTGATCACAGCAAAGAAAAAAACACATGCTCACTGTAATAGATTTTAATATATTATGGAAAAGCATACAATATGTCTTTGTCTTTTGAAATCACATCATATGTGAAGTTATAATTTAGTCACATTTTTATTCACAACAGAATTGCTTCTCATTATCCTGCTCAGTGTACATGTAATGCTGCAAAAATAACAGAACAAAAAAAAAAAACATTAAATATTCACGAAACACTCACACCGTCTTTCCTGCTTCTTGGAAATGACTGCTGAAAGCCATCCCCCTGTCAAACACACCGACACACATGCACACATAGACACACACACACACACGTGCAGATACACACAAAACAAAGGAGATGAAAAGATCCATTTCCAAAAGGTCAAAGGTTAGATCATCTTTCCTTGTCAGATGTGCTTGCTTCTTTTAGAGCCCTCTGATAAGTTTTTTTTTCCCCTTTATTATTTTCAGTATTTCAAGTGCGAACCCTTGTCCCAGACACCAGACAGCTACTGCTACAATCACTAAAGCAACTCTACATGAAAACACAAGCCTAGCTGGTCATTTCTGATGTAACCAAGGTCATCCCACGCACTCCACCCCAGGGCCCCACATCCTCAAATCAACCTCAGATCAGGAGTCAAGTGCTCTAGCCAGTTGACTAAAAAGTCCATGCAACTGACCAGGAGACTCTTCAGATGTCGGGAGGGAGGAACTAACATTCTACGCAAGGCTAGCTGGCGTCTGTTACACTGACTTGCCTTTGCATACTGCGTGTCTCTTGAGGTACCCATGGTTTACGCAGCTCACAAATCCCAGGGAAAGTGGCACACACGTTTTAACACTAGCTGCCTGCTACCTGGTGCTAGCATGCCCAAATTCAAAGTCACTATTGCTTTTAAAAATACAAGTAAATAGCCCTTAAGGTTTCTTAATGATGTCACACACACTCGCTCTCTTGAGAAATTCCATTGCAATCAGTCAAACTTTGTTGTTGGTTTGATTTCTTGACTACAGTAGGTATATGTGTTCTAGGCTAAGTGTGTGCAGTACTGGGCTAACTAGCGTATGGCTTTCATTCCTTGAGGGTTAGTCACAGGCCCCTGTGGACAGAGAGGAAGGTCAGGATCTGAGGGTGCCCCACAGTCCAGATGTGGTCTACAATAAGCTGCTATGTTCTGGTTTTACTAATCCAGGAGTTCATTCATTAACCCCAAGGAAATGCTACTCACATAGTGAACTGTATAGTTGTGGTAATGAACCAATTACTTTAAAGTAATCGTAATAATCTACTTTCAGTAGATTATTGGAGAGACTTCAATCCCACTGGACGTCATATCACACCACGTTTTTAAAGGCCGTCCTCAGTATTCAAAAATATTTTTGCAGTAAGCCTACTCTCTGAGCCTGCAGTTCCTGCTCTGTCCACAGGCTGCTGCTAGCTAGGCTACATAGAGCAAGCTTCATCATGCTGTTTCAACCTGCAGTTTTGCACTTTCATGCACAGATATATACACTATGTGTGTATGGTTATGTTTTCCAGTTTCAGTTTCTTCTTCGACGATGGAGCTTGTCTCAAAACAACAGGTTTCACATTCTCTGGGTTCATAAAGTTACATCTCTAAGTACTATGTGCTTTTTTAGTCCTGGTGAGAGAACATTAAGAAGAAGAAGCTGCAGTATAATAATAATATTAAAATAAATAAATAAATAAATAAAAAAACACTGCAGGGTTTCGTAGCAAAGCTAAGACAGACAATGAGTTTTCACTGACAAGCCTTATAAACAAGATAAGCCTTCACATTTCTGGAAAACTCACAAGATCTACCCAATAGTAACATTTTGTGTAAATCCAGTCCTCACAATACATCATAAAGACTTAAGCGTGCTTAACAGGGCTCTCAGATAGAACTTGATGTTGTTACAATGTTGGGGACAAGTTTATGAGATTTGGATTGGGTCAAGTACTGCCAACCACTGGATGCAATAGACAAATCATGCCATGTTAGGCATTCATGGTAGGTTCATAATGTTTTCTCACCTGGTTGAAGTGCAACTTATTTCCAGTGACAAATGTTACAGTAACACTGCATGTAAGGTTTAATAGAAGAAGACTACATGCAGAGGTTTTAGAAGACACAGCTGCATAGCTGAAACCCATAGGCTTATGCTGTTGAGGATGAGGTAAGATAATATATATGTGGACCTCTTTCATTGTCTGCTCCTAAATGTCTGCCATGTTAATCCTTGTGAGCATTTGTTCATACAATCCATGGACATAAAATAAAATGGCAATACAATTAGGATTGTTTAGCCCTTAAAGTTGACAGATGTCTAAGTGCGAGGTGCATTGCTTGTCGCTGTAAGAGTGTGTATGTGTGTGTCTGTGTGTGTGTGTGTGTGTGTGCAATGGATCATGTTGTGTTCTGCATTTATTAAATCAGCAACTTGGGTGTATGCAGTGCAGTATGTAAGTTAGCATGCAGATGTTTGTAGCATCTGATTGTATACCGATTGTATGCATGTGATTTTGTCTGGTGTGTATGTGTGTGTGTGTGTGAGAGAGAGAGATAGAGAGAATGATTATCTGGATATGAGTGAGCTTCCCTGTGATTGGTTGGAGGAGGTAGTACCGACACTGAGCTGTGAAAATCTGCTGTGGCATGACTCCAGACTGCTCATCGAGCCTCTGAAACACACACAGAAATACACACTCATGTGTTACACAGAAATATGTATGCATTTGGAATGATTTAACACAATTATTCAGATAACTTGGAACAACATAGACTGAATTCACAAACCACAGGCACAGGAAAATTAAAAAGAAACAAAGTTTCCTTGCCCCCTTCAATTAACGTTGGCTGCCATTTCCGACCGACAACAGGACTGATTGACTCTGCACTATTGCTTTAAAGGGGACATAGAATGGATCAATAGAATGGTGTACCTTCTCTGATGTTAAAATAAAATATATTTAACTTTAATTCATCAAAAATAAGTTCAAGTGCAATTTTACAAGCCCAATTAAAACCTTATGTTTAGGCTGGGCACTGAAATGTTCCTTCTGGCTAAATGGCGCCCTCTTTGGCAAATGCGATTGAACTACAATTGCTTGGTGCTATTGACATCACATGTAGGCTTTGTTCTATGTCGCCCATGTTTTAGTGGCTATTTAAGTTTTTTATATAAAAGGGGGCACAAACATGCCTTATGTTCATGATAGCTCTTTAGCCATGCACAACCTCTCCTTATTCATCAAAGCCAAAAATAATTTTCCATTCTATGTCTCCTTTAAGTCTTCAAGGGGTTCAGAGCTTAGGGTTAGGAGGGCATTAGGATTTAGCCTGGTATCTCCCTGTCCCAAATGTCTCTCTCTCTCTCTCACTTACCTGAAGTCGTGTGATGCGAGCACCTCGGTGTAGTACATGACCTTACACCTAGGGGCGGAGCCCTGCAGGGAGGCCAGCACGTCATCCACCCTGGAGAGGGAGGGGCCAGAGCTGGGGGCGTGGCCTGTGACCTTCCACTGCAGGATATAGATACCGGGCCAGCGGGTGACGTGAGATCCCTGAAAAAGAGAAAGATGTTTGTAATAAAATATTACCATTTATATAAATATTGCATCAAACATGACAGTACTGATTTTACTGTCTTCACCTGTATGCTCTCTCCCTCGTGACAGGTGAGAGAGGACTCCACCATGCTATAGTCCACTCCCAGCACCCAGCCCCTGTCAATTAACTGCACGTTATTTACAACAGGCGTCGACCCGGTCGCCTCTCTCTTCACCGGCTGAGGGGTCCTTTTGGAGTGGAAGATGTTGAAGACCACGTCCCCTTTGAGGATGTCAAAGTCCCACGTGATCACAGATGAGCCTTCCACAATCTCAATCATGATCTGAAAAAAACAATCACCAATCATCGATACTATAATTTTACAATTACAATGAATACAATGAGTACACCAAAACTGCACTTTGAAGAATACGTGATTAATCACATCTCTAGAATAGATGCCTTGAGAAGTTGTTTTCTATCCATTATTTCCCTTGTAATAATTAACAAATCAGAATGCTTGTAATGAGAATCAACCAGTAATGAATGTCAGTCATGGAGAGTGGTTGGATGCCTTAAAAAGAGGATGTGGTATTCCATCCGCATGATTAGTGATATGGGATAATGACCTCATGTGGTGCTCCTTTAAAGACTTGTGCTGATTGGTAGATGGTGTCGGCCCACAGGCGTATGTGGTCAGGATTGTCCAGGTCCTCCTCTGTCTGGTAGTAGGACTTGGGCACCTGACCGCCTTCAGGAACATGGCACTGCAGTATATTTATATATTTTACAATGTGTTCATTCCATATTTATTACAGTGTTCAATTAAACATTTATTTCATTTGAATATGTTTTATATGCACACAATGTTTTATTACACCTTAATAAATTACTATTAGATGTTTATTACATCCTAAGGTCCTGGTTTTCTTGCTGTAGTTCCTATTAACATGTTAAAACAATGTATTACTGTTTTGTAACACATGTAAACATAATGTTTTTAGCTATTATTTACTGTTTTTTTGTCCCTAAATCCAATAATTAAAATGTAGTGTAAAATTTATAATGTATCAACTGAAAAGCAGATTCCTGGGCAAAAGTCACCTAAATTATTTAGCCTCGGGTGCCCCCTACTGCTGGATATGTGTAATGAGACGTTGGCAATGTGCAGTGAGTTACGAAGCCACTTTTGTCAATACTTCAATAATTAATTCTGCAAAGTTGATGTCTTGAAAAGCAAAGTTGTCTTGAAGATTCTTTGATTACCAGGCAGTCCCCACCCAGGAAGTCAGGGATGATCTCCTGGGCGATGTAGTCCACCAGGCCGCCAGGGCCTTGGTAGTTATTCCCACTGTAGACCAGGAACTTCTGACGAGTATTCTCATTGATGAACGGACTCACCTGTGAGGAGAGAGAGAGAGAGAGAGAGAGAGAGAGAGAGAGAGCATGTTTTGAGTTCTCCTTCTCTGCATTAATTGTGGGGCAATTCCATGTATGTTTTACCACATCCATAACATCAATATATAATGCCATGAATCCATGAAACATAATCCATATAAAATATGCTATGAAAATATTTTCAAGATAATGAAATAATACATTGTGACATTCTGTTTATCATCACATTCATGATGCTTGAATTACTTTTAGATCTTTTGTGGTTGTTTTGTATTTAAATAAATGAATCATGTGCAGCCAAATGTGAATTTGTGAATTAGGAACTGCAGTATAAATTTGTTCTCATTTCAGTTAATCTGCGCAAAGGTTGTTATGTCCGATATCTCCCTCCCCGAGGAACAGACCAGAGTCCAGAGGACGGGGAAGACGCGTGGCGCTCGGACAATCAGCAGTCGGCCCAGCGTCTCAGGGTAGTTGGCCTCAACCACCTCGATGATGCGCAGCAAAGCCTTCACGCCTGGCCGCCACAGGTGACGCATGTTTAGGCCCTCCAGGTCCACAAGGCAGGTCCAAGACCTGGGCACAGGTGGGACGAGCCATGGAATAACAGGTGTGACATTCACCAAGAGGTGGAACATGCAGTAGGTATGACACCAACGGACAAGGTCACTGCCATCTGATTTTTAAGATTCAGTGTAGGATATAGGAATGTTACAGCAGACTTATGTATGTTACATCAGACCAGGAAAACAATCAAAACAGATATGACACCGAAGGCGCCAACAGATGAGTTTACATTGGTTTTGGTAATGGTAGTGGTGTGTGGGCTACTCACGAGATTGGTCTGCCAAATATTTTGGTGTTCTCCTCACACCTTTTCTGGCCCTCCTCGTTGATAGACAGAACCTGTGGAGGGGAGTCCCATCATTACAACCAGCAGCTGGACATGGTTCCCAGCATAGGACTGTTCTGTTTGTGCTGTCAGTACAGCAAGGCCCAGGAGGGTAAAGTTATCAGCAGAAATTTAGCAACCCCTAGATACACGCACTCCATCATATTTAATAATGCTTGTCCTAAATAAAATGTTTGATGTGTGTGTGAGTGTGTGTGTGTGTGTGTATGTAGTGTAGTTTGTTTGTGAGTACTGTACTTTTATGTGTGTGTGTGTGTGTGTGTGTGAGAGAGAGAGAGTATGTGAGTGTGTACTGTACATATGTGTGTGTGTGTGTATGTGTAGAGTATGTGTGTGTGTGTGTGTGAGAGACAGTGAATAACTGGTCTTCATCCTATAATGTATACAGTATGACTGTGCACCAGTCCGTACGTGTCGGAGCAGTGTCTCCTCGCCCACTGCTTTGACCAGGCCCTTGGTGTCCATCTGACCCAGCCTCAGGATGTAGAGCGGCCGGCCCTCATGGTCGTGGTGGTGCCAGCCTCCAGCGTAGTGCTCCACCAGGCAGCCAGGGGGCGCCCACGTCTCCAGGATGTAGTCCACCTGGAACTGCTTGCGCCAGGTGAGCGACTGGCAAAGCATGTCACGCGCCTTCTCAAGGTGGAAGTCACGGGCGCGCAGGAAACGCAGGATGTGCTCGTCCTTGGGGATCTGATGGAGGGAGGGAGGGAGGAAGGAAAGGGAGGAGAGGGATAGAGAGAGAGAGGAATGAAAAGAAAGATGTTGGTAGGGGGAGGAAAGAAGAGAGGGAGGAGCAAAAGGAGAGGGAAAAAAAACAAAGATAGGAGGCAGCATTGGTAGAGCGAGAGAAATAAAGAGGAGTCAAGACAAAGAAGAGGAAGCAGTAAGATGATGAAGAGAGAGGAGAGAGAGAGACAAAGGAGAGAGAGAGAGAGAGAGAGAGACAAAGGAGAGAGAGAGAGAGAGAGAGAGACAAAGGAGAGAGAGAGAGAGGGAAGGAGGGAAAGATAAGCACAGACAGATGGCAGAGAAAAGACAGCCAATGACGAGAAGTGTAACAAGCAGAGGGAGAGTAAAGAAAATGACATGACGCAGAGCAAGATGGAGAGAGAAACAGATTTTCAACCAATTTTCAACCAAGTTTATATTCATAGTCATTTTCATCCGGGCTTATGACACAATGCTGTCCAGTGCAGAACATTTCCAACACGCTCCTTCATTCATTTTATTTGATTTGCTTTCCAAAATCAACCCAGAGTGAGCAGTACAAGCCAGACTTGGAAGTGACAGCGAATGAAATTCCTATGGCTGCCCGAGATGATTTCGGATGGCAAATAAAATAGCTTATTTTACCATCAGCCAGAAAGCTGTGCCGGCGCATGCAACATGCTTTCCTCATGACCGTCTCCAAACACAGCGTTCAGGCAGAGGAACCACAAGGGATTGACTGAGAAAAGAGAAAATGATGCTGCATCCAAACAAACCACAGCATACAAGATAAAAGTCTGAACACTACGTAAGATATGTGTGTGAAAGTGTGTGTGTGTGTGTGTGTGTCTGTGTGTGTGTGTGTGTGTGTATCTGAGGCACCATGTCAAGAGAACAAGAGATCATGACAGTGAGACAGAAAGAAAGAAAGAAAGAAAGAAAGAAAGAAAGAAAGAATCTTTTACTTTACTCTGTACAAGGTGCTGTATAAATAATTGAAATGAATTGAATCGAAAGAGAGAAAGAAAGCCTGTGCAAGACAGTAAACATCAATTACAAAAGTGACGTCAAACGGCAGGTGACAGGTGGCAATACTGCAGGTGTATGCTACTTTAATAAAAAACACAGCTGAGACTGCACACACACACACACACACACACACACACACACACACACACACACACACACAGTCTTCCCCTGAGAGCACGTGGCAGTGAGTGCATAAATATCTATCATTATAAATATCCCTTTACAAATGCCGCTCAGCATTTTCTTGGCAGAGAGAAGAATCTGCTGGAAGAAGCACTTTAAAAAGACTAAGATGATTAATCATCCAGGTGCCCTCCCCCATACACACTCAGTCACACTTACAGAAACACACACACACACACACACACACACACACACACACTTTCAGTCACATCTCCACACGAACATACACTGTCACACATACATACCCATTTCATTTCACTGTTATCCTTCTTTCATGGACTAAAACAAATGAACTACTCTAGATCTCTTTTTTTCTCCATATCTTTCATTGGTCTTTTGGCTCATTTTTGGTCACACGCTAGAACTTTCTTTCCTTCCCTCCCTCTCTCTCTTCTCTCCTTCCCGACCCCTCTCCAACTAAGAGAGAGAATGCCACACAGGATAAGTCAACACAATAACTAAACATCGGAGCCTGCATCAGCAAACTACACTATCAATTGTGAAGGCGGCAAAAGTCTATTAAGATAAGACAACACCATACCATTATCTATCACCAACTGTTTTTCTTCTGCTGACAATGGACGACAGTAGACCATCAATTCCATTATGGCCCTTGGAGAACTCTGATGTATACGTACCCATGGCGATCAATTTGCCATTCTCATTCTATCTCCCTCTCTGTCCTGCCCCATTCACGTTGTACATCAAGTTTACTTCACACACTAGATATCAGGTATAAGCTAAGGTGTGTATGGAAATTAGCCAGGCTAGCGTAGCCTTGTGCTTCTGCTCCATCTCTCATTTAGCTCCACCACTGCGTCAGGGATCTGCCCCTAGGCTTAGATTTCCACCTGCTCTGAGCTCAGTAAACTAATCAGCAAACAGAATGAGGGCTGAAAGTGATAATGTTAGATTCAAACGGCGTGTTCCGGCGCACCGTAACATACGTCACAACCAGGCCGTAGGTTGATTGGTTGAAGCAGAAGAAGATCTGGCCACCAGGAAGCAAACTTATGCCAGTGGATAGTGCACAAAGTGAAACGATGTGAGAGCGTTTGATGCAGGCCCAGGCTATAAGGAAATAACCACTATAATTAAAGTCAGTAATGTCGTCAATAATATACTATTTTTATCAAAATCACAAAAATTAATTTTTGTCAATACCATCACCATTCGATATTTCAGTATTTCAATACGTGTCATGCAACGGAATGTAGAACATTTAATACATCATCACATTAACGCGTTGTGTTCCGTGATCTACTCCAGGAAGGTTTGTACCACTGCTACAAGTTTCCAGCATTCACACAACACGGTTCTCACATGACACATGTGCAGGCCCACACTGTGTGAAGAGCTTATGTGAAGCAGGACTAGAGAGACTTGTAAAGGTCATGACATGACATGGTCTATTCTAATGAACAATAGAGAGGCAGGAGTTATAGACATCAGAGGAGACCTGCACACCTGTGCACATGTGAATACAGGTCAAACCATCTACTTGACATGCTGTCTCAGATGGACACATGCACAGATACACTCACTCACTCACAAACACACACATACACACACACACACACACACACACACACACACACACACACACACACACACAAAGGCACAAGTGCATGCATGCACACACACACACACACACACACACACACACACACACACATAAACAATTACATAATTCTTTTTACCTTCTCAGCTTTCCACTCTCCTGTTTCTGACTAGAAGGAGGGAGATCAATGCACCAAGAGTCACTCACACTCTTACCACACAACTCAAACATGTAAGACTGCTGTACTCCCAACACATGACCCCTATGCTGAACCATAACACTAAAATACCATCTGCAATGGTATAAAACTTCAATAAGAAATCTATATGGATCACAGACAAGCACAGAGATTTATCAGGAAATGCATTTGATTCAGGTAAAACTTCAGGTATGACTTAAAAACAATTCCATACTGAAATAAAATATTTTAATTACTTATTAATTACTCATTTTTTTATGCTAATTGATCAATCAATTTTACTCAGTTGCTGTGTGAGTTTAAGCTAAAAACAAATGGTAAATGCCTACAACGTGTAGCGACATAGATACATGTGTCAACATGGATACGCTTGGTGTGCAGGCACATGATGTGTGTGAGATACACAGTTCATGACAGAAGTGTATTGTGTGCGTATAACCCCTTGTGATCTCTGATGCCTGGGGCTGTGTGTTTTAAAGAGTGCCACTGTGATGACTGCGTGCATCAAAGGCACACTGGTGCCCTGTAGTGTTGTAATCTCTTATGGTCTGAATCCTACAGGTGAAAGGCTCAGTTCATCGGCCCTGTGTGTGTGTTTGTGTGTGTGCATATGTAAATGAGTGTGTGCATGGGTGTGTGTGTGTGTGTGTGTGCATGTCAATGAGTGAATGTACATGTGTGTGTGTTTCTGTGCCTGATGTGAGTCATGACACAGAGCCTCTGCCCTATAATCTCATATGAAGAGGGGTTCTTTATAAAAACAGCCCTCTGTTACATAATTCAAACTCTGAAATTTCAGTAACAAAGATTGTTATCTAAAGGAGCTATGTGTAGTTTCTCTGTTTCAAAAATAGCAATAACATCTGAAGAAATAACCATTTTGATGTTGAATGTCAAAACACCCAGGCTGTTTTATCCAAAAATAACCAGTAAAATTAGCATGGCAACCAGCAAGGTACAAACTGCATCTTGTGTGCTAAAATTCTGTCAAGTGAACAGTATTCAGTGATAAAGAAATTGGAGGCATTTAGCAGAAGCTTTTATCCAAAGCAACTTACATTTGTCAACTATCAATTAGTTCAGGGCCAGACTCCCCTAAAGCAATTTAGGATTAACTGGGATTTTAACACACAACATCCTCCTAGCATAGCCAAGTTCCTTAACCACTATCTACCACCACCCACACCTGCTAAACAAGATAAGTGATCTTCTCACAGAAAATTAGACAAATACTGGGCTCAGAAGACTTAGGGCAGTTGGACAGACTAAGCAATCGAGCCCAGATAAAACCAGAACAGTATGGGCTCCACAGACCCATACTAAGACTTCATTACTGTAACATTCACATGAAGCCAAGCTGCTGGGCAGGAAAAACAATTAATCCCAGAGGGAAGAAGTGTGGGTCTCAAGCAGACCCATCATGAGGATTTGGACAGGAAAATCAATTGATCCCAGAGGGAAGCCATGCGAGAGAGCCCTGCGGTGTTTCACCTTGCCCCACACAGACCCATCAGGAGAAGTTGGACTGAAAAAGCAATCGATCCCAGAGGGAAAGCCTCACCTTGCCCTTGTGGGTTTCCTGCAGCCAGGCCCTGAGCTGGATCAGACAGCTCTCCTGCATGGGCGACAGCTGACCCAAGTATCGCTCAATGTAGTCCGCATCCAGCTTATCTGCTGCAGACACACACGCACACACACACACACACACACACACACACAGATATACACATACACATGCGCACACGCACGCACACACGCACGCGCACACACACGAACACCCACACACAAAATCCAAAATTATTTTAACATTTAAGGAAATTTACTAATGGGTCTAACACTGAGGCTACACTACATCACATCAGACAAACTGTGCATAATAATAAATCTAAACAAACAGATTACATAGGGCATGATGTTTTATGTGGGAGATGTGGGTGTTTGTTGTAATTGTGTTTGTTTGTTGTGTAGACTGGTGTGCCCAGGGAGAGAAGGAGCTCCTTGGTACCTTGGCCTGAAATCTACTAAGTCAGCTGTACCAGAGCAAAGATTCTGGCAGTGTCTACTCATGGTTATTGCTCTACACCCCCCCAACACACACACACACACCACCACACCACACACACACACCACACACACACACACACACCACACACACACACACACACACCACACACACACACACACACACCTTTCTTAGCTCTCTTGGACAGAGAGGAGAGAAAGAGAAAGTTTCCCGGCCCTCTTCTTTTTATCTCCCTCTGCAGCCTTAAATGCTTAATTGCACTTTTTCAGTCCTCTTCTTTTTCACCCTTTTCTCTCTTTTGCTGAATCATTGTCTTTGCCCCCCCCCACCCCTCCAAAAAAAAAAAAAAAGAAACAAATCAAAAAGAAAAACTCACCATCTGGAGTAGATGGTTCTGAGCTGGCTGCACTGAACGTTGTGACATCACGGCTGCTGTTGCCAGGTGACAAGAGGTCAAGGTGCAGCTGGGAGCGGGAGTTAGGGCATGTCAGAACGGAGCAGGACGGGGTGGAGGTGAAGGAGGAGGGGTCAGAGGTCAAAGTTCGTTGCTCGGGGGGGACCCAGCGTGGGATCTCGGTGATGCCCTCCTGCATGAGCTCATTCAGGTAGTACTCAATCACCTCCTTGCCCTGACAAGGAATTGACACAGTAAACAGGAAAAACAATACATGCATGTGAGTGCAATTACATGACTCATTTTAGCAACCCAACGACGTGTGTGTGTGTGTGTGTGTGTGTGTGTGTGTGTGTGTGTGTGTCAGAAAGACAGGGTGTGTGCTGATTAAAGGCCTGAGTAGTGGGTCAGCTGAGGTGAGTGTCTCTGCAGCGGCTGACCCACTGATTCAGGCCAATCAGTAAATCATTCAGAACTGCAGCAGTGTGGAGCGATGCCTAGTGTGCACACACACACACACACACATACACACGCACACACACACACACACACACACACACACACACACACACACATACACACGCACACACACACACGCACACACACACACACACACATACACACACGCACACCACACACACACACACTCACACACACACACACGCACACACACACACACATGCGCACACAAACATAAACACTAACACACACACACACTCACACACACACATGCACACACACACACATACACAAACAAACACACAAACACACATGCGCACACAAACATAAACACTAACACACACACAGAAACACACACACAGAAACACACACACAAACACACTCTATGTTAACCTACAAATATACTGTAGATGCATACATGCATAATACAACACAGACCTGCCTCTCCTCACCCCAACCCACACACATACACACACACACACACATACACACACACACACACACACTCACACGCACGCACATGTGCTAAACTAATGAAGTGAGAGAATCACCTGCGGCTGGGGGAAATGTTACACTCAGTGTGTCTTCAGTGCACTGCTCTCGCACCCCCTTGACTGCTCAGCAGTCCCAGTAGTCTAATCCGTATTTAATCTCAGTCTGACCTAATCTTGTCACCTCCAGATTAACGTGTTCTCCCTACCACACACACACACACACACACACCTTTGAGCAAGTCCTCACTTCTCAGTCCTATATGTAGATTTATAGATGTAGATAGAGAGTCAGGGATTATGCACAATCATGCACGCTCACACACACACCATCACAAATACACACACATACGCACACACCCACACTGGGTCACATACAGACATGTGTATGTGTTAGTCAAGCGTGGGTCGACCCAAAGCCCACGGGTTTGACAGTTTGGGTTGTTTTTTTAGGAGGAAAACACGGATTGCAGGCGGGTTGGATCAAAATCTCAATAATTTGACCTATTTGAGTTATATGTATAAGTTCATTGGTTTGTTTTTTTTGTGTGAGGATACAATGTTCTCCTTGTCTCTCCCCCACTCCGGCTCACAGGCACGCAGGTCGCCCGTCAGAGACGAGCAGGATCTCCCGCTCGTATAGCCTCCTAATTTGAGTAGCAAAAATAATACTTATTCTGATGTAGTCCAGCCAAATGTTTATGTGAGATTATGTTTGGAAAAAAAAATGAGACTAGCATTCGGCTTGTTTTGTGCGAGACATTTTGCACCTGCCTAACTTAAATACGGTAGGCTGTTTGTTTTCGGTCTTAACGCCTGATTGCGGAGCAAAAACCTTTCGTGTAAAACTTTTCGTCTTTTCATGTTTTTTAAGCATTTGTGTTTACAAAGCAAGTGCTGTGTTCAGCATCCAGCTAATTTATCAATGGGTCTATGCTAAATGATGGTTTATGATGATGAACTCGTGTGATGCATGAGATTTGCATGTGATATGAATAAGGCATAATGTACACAATCACTACAGTCAAGATTAGAGTCGGTGTCAGAGGGAAGGTCACAGTTTTTGATATGACAGATATGACAGGTTTTTGATATGACGGATTTTGATATGACAGGGTTTTGGTATGACAGATTTTCACAAGCTGCGTCTGAAATAATGGATGCCGCATGAGCCTTTGGAAATTCTAATGGATGTATTTTGTTACAAATAGAAGAATACATTTTATAGTGACTTATTGTGAGTTTGTGTATATAATCACATGCACACATACACATATCTCTGTAGACACATACACACATTAACACACACTTGCAAGCACACACACATACACACACACACACTAGTGTAATGCAGTAAATCCTTCTGTGAGACCTTAGATAAATTAC